>JAAGNO010014248.1:0-37132 GCA_033439905.1 Ceryle rudis | reverse complement strand
CGGCTGCCCCTCGCTGCCGAGGCTCGGCTCCCCTGTTTGTTTAAACCCTGCAACGCTGCCCTTCCGCTCCACGTGATGCTTTGGGCCCAAACATCGCCTGAAATCCCCCCTGGGCCGGCGCGGAGTCCGCGGCGCTCGTTGCAACTCCTCCAGCATGATCGTCAGCTTGACGAGCTGGGCGCTCGTGATGTTCCCCTTGGGGTTCTGCTGGCCGTCGGCTTTCCAAGAGGTGAGTTTGACCTCCAGAAAACGCAGTTTCCAGGAAGACTTTTTTTATTTCTAGGAAAAAAGGAAAAAAAAAAAAAGCAAAAAAAAAAGGGGAGGGGAGAAAAAAAAAAAAAGGAGACAACACAACTTGTTCTAAGCCAAAATCCATCAAACCTCTCTAATCAAGAAGATAAAGCTGTTTCCTCTTGGGTGGCTGTTGTGCAGCCCATGCTTAGCGCAAAATAAAGCCATGAGAACTTGGCGTCGGTACTTGTTGAGCTGTTCCCTGGCGTTCCTTCCAGGTTAGGTTCAGTTAAGCGTTATTCTTGTATCCATTTGTTTTTCTTAAAAAAAAATGCAAAGCTCTTCTTCCTCTTGCAGAAATTTCTCGGCGCGTTGGATGCTGAAGATGTTTTCTCTTACTTTGGAACCAGCTCGGTGTCTGATGGTATGCAGGGCTCCTTCCTTCTTGGTTATGGAACGTGTCTGTCAGTTTATTTCTAATCCTGTACATTTGATAACGCTAAGAACGCTTATTAATAAACCCTGATCTGACAAGCATTTAGCATTTCTGAGCCACATTACTCAGGGAGGTGATCCACGTTTCAGCGTGCAAGCGGTTGAAGAACTGGGTCAGTATTTAAAATCTGCTGAAGGAGATGTGATAAGGGTTTTTTTTTTTGTGTCTGTGTGCATATTTCTCCTGCTCTCCTCGTTCTCTATGTTGGTATTTTTCTATGAGATTAGCAGATCCTGTCTTCTGTGAAGCTTTAAATGCACTCGGTGATGTTTTTGGAATAAACGCGTGGAGAGGCTGGTACCCTGGGTTTGGATTGATGGTAGTTCAGAATAAAGAGATGTTTTAAATGCTCAAATCTTTAAAGCAAGGATGTTGTCTACTTGTGAGTTCACCTAGCGCTCATCCCAGTGTCTCTGGATCACGATGATTCTTACTCAGTAATACTTCACATCTGTGGAAGTAAAATTGTCTCAGCCTTTGTTAAATGAGCTGCTCTCCTTATTGAGAGAGCAAAAGCACCAATAAATCAGGAGCCAGTTTCAGAGCTGTTGTCTGTTCCCAACCAGATTGTCCTCGCTTTGGAATATGTGAAAGCACAAGAAGTTCTTAGACTCTTGACACAATGACCCTGAAAGGCCACCGTTGTCTTTGAAGAGTATTTTTTTTCTTAGGGAGATAGATAGTTGTGTTTGGTTTCTGTGTATATTGTTTCTCGTAACTGTTCCCCTTGTTCCGGTCTTGATTCATTTCTTTCAGTCCCTGAGTTTGCTGTTGCTGAGCCAACTTGCCCTTGTAAAGATGACCAGATTGGGCTGATATCCTGTCGTGTTCAACACTGCTCTATTCAGGCCTGGGGACAACTCTATGCCTTTGAATTTCTAGAGGACCATGCCCTCCTTTCCTCTTCCTTTGTGAGCAATCAAGTGGTGAACTCTTCCTTTAGCCTACTGAAGCGATTCTCGGGCAACTGCTTTGCGGGTGGAAATCCACTGCAGCCTCCCGGGGCTAAGTGTAGAGTCACTTACTGTGAAGGGCAGCTGGTGAGTATGCACTCAACTTCTTCTTACAAGTGGTTACAGCCTTTGTAGGTTTGTAGCTTGATGCCTCAAACGTGTGAACCATCCATTTAATAAATCCAAGCATTGCAAAGGAGGAGCAGGAAGGATATGGCAAACAGTTCTCCACTGATAGCAAATGTCTTTGGAATAACTCAGAGATGGAATTTCATCTCCTTTAGCAAGGAGTCATCATTGCAGATGAGGAAAAGATTCATATCAGGCCTGTCAGGAGCAAAGATGTGGGCCTGCTGAAGGACCTGGGCTTCTCCAGACCCCACATTCTCTTCAGGAGTGCTGCAAGAGAGGCGAATACAGCAAGAGGTAAGGTACCTGGAGAGGAAGTCCTGCTTGTTCTGCTTCGAAAAGCTGTCTCCTGGTGGTGGGGTTGCCTGCGTGAGCTCAAAGGAAAAATCTGTCTACAAATATGTGAGTATACTTGAATAGGACAAGAGGAAATGGCCTCAAGTTGCACCAGGGGAGGTTTAGGTTGGATATTAGGGGAAATTTCTTTCCTGAAAGGATTGTCAGGCACTGGACCAGGCTGCCTGGGGAAGTGGTGGCAGAGTCCCCACCCCTGGAGGGATTTAAAAGCCATGTAGATGTTGTGCTGAGGGACATCGTTTGGTGGTGACCTGGCAGTGCTGACTTAGCAGTTGGACTTGATGATCTTAAAGGTCTCTTCCAGCCCAAGCAATCCTATGAATATGTCTCTCACCTCACTGAGGTGTAACTTGTGTGTTTTCATTTAGGTATTTGTTATTTTGATAGCATAGGTGAGTTTCTAAGGATGCTGGCAGGTGAAAGACACCACAAGAAATGGGAAACCTGAGCAAGCAACCGGAGAAGTGGTCTTCCAGCTGGATTATACTAGCCTTTCAGGAAAAGGGAGTGGATCTGTAGGACCTTTTACTGGAGTCTCGCATCTTAAACTATGTCCCTTTGTGTCGTACAGCAGGGCAGTTGCCTTCTCGCCTACAGAAGAGGGCCGAGGGAACTGTCAAACATCTGGAGTTGATGGTCATAGCAGGTCCAGATGTTTACATGTACCACAAAGAGGACACAGAGCGATATATTCTCACCAACCTGAACATTGTGAGTAGCTTTCTGTTTGGATGGCTGTTGCAGTGTGAGATCTCCCAGGGTCACAGGCTGAGTCATAGTCACAGATGGACCTGTGGGTGCAGTCGGAGATGTTTGTGGTTACCTGCTCCTAGCACAGAGCACTGCTTATGGGCAGGCTGTTCCTCTCTGCTTCCCCTGGCACTGCCTGGCAAGCTCTCCCTTGTACGAGGAAAGTTTATTTTAGCAGTTTTGGGGTTGCAGTGTTAAAACTGATGTAGAAAACGTAGCTCTTTGTTTCATTCCTAAATGTAAGTCAGAGGCAGTAGCAAGAAGTTAATCACCAGAACCTTGATCCAGTCCCTGTTGCTTTCAGTGAGATTGAACCAGATCCACTGAATTAATCTTACATTTTCAAGTTCATCATTTTATTTCTATTACAGGATTTCTCTAAATGTCTCCCTTTGCTATTATTAAGAATTTGTGTTTTCTGTGTCTGTATTGCACCAAGTCTCTAGCATTCACTCTCCTACCTTATTAAACTGTTTTCCATGCAGAGATGCTTTGCTCCGCTTCAGAGGCTCTGACAAGTCCAACAACAGTTCTCGTCTGTTGACAGATTTGTTTGTATTTGTAGTGCATACTTTACTAATTTTACTTCCCATTGATTTTACAGTTGCCTCTCCTGGTTACCAGGAGTGTTACCCTGTAGTGAATGCAGCCCTGTCCTTGGGAACAGGCACGGGGAGTCACCAAGGTGCCGCCTTTATTGAATCCTTTCTGTCTCTTATCAGGGGGCAGAGCTGCTGAGAGATGCCTCACTGGGTGCTCATTTCAGGGTTCACTTGATGCAAATGCTTGTTTTGAGAGAACCAGAGGTAAGCAGGGGGGTCGATGTCCACGTGTTGTCCAAGGGGTTGCTGAAAGCTGTGTGAAGTGTGCAGACGTGTGCCTTCGCTCTAGGCAGAGGTAAACATCACAACGAACATCACCTCCTCGCTGATCAGCGTTTGTGAGTGGAGCAAGAAGGTCAACCCCCAGAATGACTCAGACCCCCAGCATGCTGATGTTGTCCTCTACATTACCAGGTACTGAAGCTCCTCTGCCCTGGGAGGGGACTGGAAACAGGGCTGATGGTGTCCGGCCATTAGCACAGTGACTGTAATTAATGTGCACTGGGTCTTCCAGCAGTTGGGCATTACAGTGTCTTTGGAAATGGGTTGATTCTCCTGTTTGGGGTTGATTCTCCTGCCCTTAGTCAGAGGTGCTGTTTCTTCAGTTTCTGAAGGAACTGGAATATTCCCCCAGCCCTGACCAGCCAGACTTGAGCATTGTCACACGATGACCTTCCAGAGCAGCACAGCCAAACCCACTGCAGCTTTTTGTGAGCAGAAAGTTCAAATGGTAACGGGAAGTGAAACCCTACTGGTGTTTTCTGTGCAAGTCTCCTAGTGCTATTCTGACCCAGACACTTGGTCTGACTTTCAGGCTCCTTGCTCTAAACTGCCTCGGATAAATTTGTCAAAGGCAAACTTTTCTGGGGCATAATAGCTTTGCTTTAGTGCTCTTTCTTCAAAGATGAAACTGTTCTGTATTTTGCAAATAGGATGAGGTAATCTTATTCTCTTTTGCTTGTCTGGGTATATTGGCATTTTTTAATGTAGAATCACCACAAATCTTGAGCAATAGGCACTCGTGGGACCACACTGCTACCAGCTTGCCCCAGGGAGCTCCATGTATCAAAAGAAGTGTTAGGTAGCTGGCAAAGTTAGATCGGGAAAATGCAAATACATTCAATTGAATGTCAGGACCTCACTTTATGGGCTGCAATTGTTCTTTGCTCTTTCCTCTGTATATCTTCTTTTAGATTTGACCTGGAGTTACCTGATGGGAACAAGGAGCTCCGTGGAGTGACTCAGTTAGGTGGGGTCTGCTCTTCCTTCTGGAGCTGTGTAATAACCCAGGACACTGGCTTTGACCTTGGAGTCACCATAGCCCATGAGATTGGACACAGGTCAGTAGGAAAGCCCTAGAGCAGGCCAGGGTATTTTTTTTATTCAGTTAAAAATGTTCAGCAGTTTAAAGAATTCAGAAAAAGGAAAAGGATCTCTTGGCATAACAGGGGGTTTCCTGCAGGTTATTTTCAACTTTTGAGAAGAGTTCCTTGTGTTTCTTGTATCCCTGCATGCTTTGTGAAAATTAGGAGCTGCAAAGAGGAGAGAAAAACTTTGTGACAACCAATAGAAGGAAAGGCTGCAGAGGGAGCTCAGCCCTTGCTTAGAGAAGAAAGGCTCTGAGGGAACCCAGCCTCTGGGTTTCTTCTTTTCAGGGCACTGTACTTCTTCTGTTACAGTCTTGGAATCCCCCATGATGGTGAGGGGAATCTGTGCAGCAGCAGTGGTTACATCATGGGTTCAGCAGGAAACCACAACAGCATCGACCTCCACTGGTCACAGTGCAGCCGGGAAGAGTTCCTGGCCTTTGTCAGGTAAGGGGATGGTCGAGTCCTGTGTGCCCGTGTGGGAGCAGTTCCCTGTGCTGGGAGCTTAGGAGAGAGCAGGGAAAGACAAGGAATAAAGTAAAATTCTTGGGAAATGAGGAACTGTGAAAAGCTTGGTGGTTTTTTTTTTTATTACTTAGCACCTTTGTCTCTTGCTGAGTCTAAACCCAGTTTTTGCTTCAAGTAGCTGGAAATTATTTCGGTTAGTGACTAGCATGCCTGGGCTGTGTTGAACTTCTCAGACACTAGCTCAGCCTGGAATTTTTATTATTATTTTTTTAAATGTCAGAGCATCTAGGTTTAAGCAAGCGCTGTGGGCTGTGAGCTGGCTGGGTGAGGGACAGGAATGGGATTCTGTTATAACTTCAGCAGCAGGGAACTATGAGCATCTCCAGGCAGCTGCTGCAGCTAAATCCATCACAGCCCACAGCAAGCATGTGTTGTCTGGGAAAGCAACAGCCAACTCCCAGAATGAAACTCAGCAGAAGTTTGCAAACATGTCATTGTCCTTACTGCCCACAGCTGGGAAAGTGATATTTCTTATGTTTCTATCAGTACAGGCCAAACAAACTGCCTGAATGACCTGCCGGACATGGACGGCAGCATCCCTGGGTGGAAGCCTGGCTTGTACTACGGAGCAGATGAGCAGTGTAAAATAGCCTTTGGGAGTGCTGCCACAGCATGCACCTTTGCTGACAGCAGCGTTGTAGGTAGAAAGTTTGTCTGTCTCTCTAAGGGCAGCAGGGAAATGTTCTGGAGTCAAGAATGAGGAAAAGGCAGCTGGGGACAAGTTTTATTAAGATGGGATGGAAGGTGCTTTCCTGCCACAGATTTCTTGGCAAAGAACAAACCTTTAAAAGCTTTTAAAATACTTCTCCCCATCACCTCCTTCATCCACATAAATCTCCTCTAAGGTTTGCATAGTACCCAGAGCCTTCTGTCCAAACAGGGGCCTGGCAGTGCTAGTGCTGTGTACCCCAACTCAGGGTCCTGTCTTAAGGAGCTCTTGCTCACTGGATTCCTTCAGCTTCCTCACCGTTGCTGAAGTCCCCGTGTCTGAGAAGTGCAGCGTGGCTGATAGCTGCCATCTGTGTTTTGTTAATGAGGAAGCACGAAGGTGGGTGAAGCTTTAATTGCTTCAGTTGATCACCTTCTAGCATTAGAGCTGGTAGCGATGGTCTTCTGACATGCCCACAACTTTGGCCCAGTAACAGGAGAAATTAAGGGACTTGCTCGTACTGTTGGGTAGCTGTGGAGAAACTAAACATCTGGGGCATGCACCATTTAAACAGAGCAGCCTTTGGGTTTACTGAGCCTAAGTGACTCCTTGAACTCCCCAATTTCCTTGTTACACCAGGACGTGTGTGCAGTTCTCTCATGCCATGTACAACCAGGAGACAAATCCAGCTGTACTCGGCTCCTTGTTCCCCTCTTGGATGGTACTGAGTGTGGAATCAGTAAGGTAAGTAGGCTGCTGATGTGATGAGCAGAAGTGGGTGTGGGTGCTACAGAGCTCATTAGACAGGAAGACATTGTCAGTGGCTGGAAGGCTGCCCCTTGACCAGGGAGCTAAGGCTGGACACTCCAGTCACAAACTGCAACCAGTGGATCTTGGAGTTTCCACCTTGTCTGTATTTCTGGAATTGTTTCTGTAGTTCTATAGCCTGATAGCTGAGCTCTCCTCCAGGGCTTTGCTTTCCACTTGAAATGACCTGTCAGCTCTTTGTTTTAACCCCAGTCTCATGTTAGACCATAATTAGGAATTGGACTCTGAGCAGGGTGCCTCATTCATCTTGGGATTCTGCTACAAACTGGCCCCCAAACAGATGGGGTCTTGTGCCAGCCCTGTAGATCCCAGCCCTACTGGGTTCGCTGTGGTGCTCCTGTCAATTTTGTGTATTCTTGGTCTTAGTGGTGCTCCAAGGGACAGTGCAGCTCTCTGGAAGAACTGAACCCCATGGCTGTTGTCCACGGGCAGTGGTCTGGCTGGAGCCCCTTCTCCTCCTGCTCCCGCAGCTGTGGAGGTGGAGTTGTGATAAGGCAGCGGTTCTGTAACAACCCCAGGTACGAGAGAGGGAGCTGGGGAGTTTGCAGTGCCTTTCGGCTGGTTCAGGGCCACGGGGTCAGAGCCTCGCTCTTTGCTTGGGACAGACCTGTTGAGAAGTTCTTCTCCTGTCATTTCCAGGCCTGCTTTTGGGGGGCAGGAATGCCGTGGTGCCAACATCCAAGTGGAGATGTGCAATACTCAGGTAACGGAGCTCATTGCATCATCTGAGCTTTTTTCTTAATGCTGTTTAACCCTTTAAGAGCTGGGACTGTGCTTCTTACAGCTGACTGCTCTGGGAAGGAGCACTAAAGATTGGGCAGACAGCCTCCATCTGTCTGTCAACAGGGGAGGTATTTCCTCCACTCTGTCTGAAGGCAGCAGTATTACTTGATAGCATTGTTCATGCGTAATGAAGCATTTTCTCTATGCCTCTGTATCAGGACAGACATTGAGAAAATAGTGACTCAATCATAGTTTCCTTCAGAGGGACATTCTTACATTGTTTTCCTTATCCATTTATTTAGTTTAAATAGCAAAGATATCAGCTTCCAAACACAATTCTCTGCATATCCCACAGCCTTTTTCTTTATTTGTGGTTGTTTTAGTGTTTTGGGTGTTTTGTTTTGGGTTTTTTTACCAGCCATTGCTTTCTGCCTTTAGCTAGTGGGTAAAATGCTGCCTGGGATTCTCTGCTCAGTAACTTCCTTTCATCACCCGTCCAATTCTCTCTGGGATGTAGGCCTGTCTGATGACCCAGCAGGACTTCATGGCTGAACAATGTGCTGCAACAAATTTAAAGCCACTGTATCTCACTGTAGAAGCACCATCCTTTTATACCTGGACTTCTGCTGTTGGCTTTGCCAAAGGTAAGGAAAGACAGAAACCATGGTTTTGTGAAGGGAAGTGCTCATGGACCAGTTTGTACTTTAAATCAGCGATACGGGCTTTTGACACCAGTCTTGAGGTGAAACCTGAATACTCTTTGTCAGATCCTTTTGATTTCCTCCCATTGTTTGATGGTCAGGCGTGTGCTTTTCTGAAAGAGTAACTCCCTCCTCCTCCCTGCCTTCTCCAGGGGACATGCTGTGCAAGCACATGTGCAGGGCTGTTGAGAAGGACTTCATGGTAAGTCGCGAAGACAGTTTCACAGACGGCACCAGATGTGAGCAGGATGACTCTGAGCACCGTGGGGCTTTCAATCTGTGTGTAATGGGAAGCTGCAGAGTAAGTGGCTGGGAAATCCAGGTGAACCTCTGATGTGTAATGTGCACCAAAGGGGTTGGTTTACTGGGAGCAGGGAAAAGAGCCCAGCATCCCAAACAAGATCAAGCTCTTAAGCTAGGAACGAAACTCTCTTTTATTGGGTGGAGTCCAGCAAATCTACTCTTCTGTACTTATCCAATGCCCTCTGGATAAGACATTCTGCTAATTATGCAGTAAGCACATAAGGCTGTTCAGCCCGGATCCAAGACACAATTGGTTTGAGGAGCCATCATTAGCTGTTCAGTTTGGATAGTACAAATAGCCCCAGAAAATGCTGCTTCTGTGGGAGAAAAGTTACCTGATTTGAACATAGCAGGTCAGTGGCAAAATAAGGAGTAAAACCTGGGAATCCTAACTTGACAAATTGATTGTTGCAGTATCACTAATCGGAACAGCAGTAGAACTTTTTTTTTCCCCTTTTTTTTCTGGATCAGAGATGAGAGGCATTCTTTTATGGTGAACTTGTATATAACTCCCCCGCGCTGTCTGCATTTTAGTAACTGCTCAGTGCTCACCCGGTTGTATGTTTTCTGTCACTTCTTTACATTCCCAGAATACACCTTCAACATTTTATGGTTTTCTCATTATCCCCATGTTCACAATGTTCTGTAACGCATTTCCACCTAAAGAACAGCAGAGGGTGTGGGCATAATCTAGTCTTGATTGCTGCTGTTCTGTTGGCGACGGTGATAAATGTGTATGTTATGGCAGCATCCAGAGCCTGGGATCGGTGCCTTTAGCATAAATTCAGCAGTTGCACATGTTCTGCTGCTAAGCCTGCTGAGATTCTCCTGTAGCTTTGTGTGAATTGGTCTTGTTCATGGGAATGAGTGTAGAATCACTTCTCTGAGCTCCATAGGATTGAAGGCCAGGCTGAAGGATGTGAGCTAGGTTTGGGTTTGGGGAGCCAAAGATTCCTTCAGAACATGCCATTCATGTTTACTGTTCTCCTGGGCTGCTTTTTTTTTTTTTTTTTGGTTATTTGTTAGTTTGAGATTTGCTTTTTTTCATTCCTCTTTCTGGAAAGAGTCCATAGAGTTGAGGGAGTGCAGAGCCTTTAGGTTTAGGTCACAGGAAAAAAATCTTTCTGGGCTGCTTCTTATGGGAAAGAAAATGTCACACAGTTAATGACACTTGTGCTTTCAGCTAAGACTTTCCAATCCCTGGCTTTGCACACTGCTGTGCAGTGGTAGGTCTAGGTACAGATGCATCTTTGTCTATCTTCTTAAGTTCAAATTACAAATGAAAAAGGCAGTTTCAGGAATTGAGGCAATGTTGCTTTCCTACGCTCCTTTGCTTCTCAGAACAGGCGGCAAGCTTTGACATTCTCCTCTTTGCTCAGGCATTTGGGTGTGATGGCCAGATGGACTCCAAGAAGATAATGGACTCTTGCAAGGTCTGTGGGGGTGATAATACCACTTGCACCAAAGTGAGTGGATCTTACACAGAAGGAAAAGCTAAAGGTGCGTAGTCCTCGCCCTCTGGCTCAGCGTTACGGTACGGTCTGGATGCTGCATGTCTGTGCATCTTATGTGTTCATCTCCTGTATGTGACTTCTCGTTTCTCTTCTGCTGGAGTTATCTTATGGAGGATATGGCAATGGGAGTTTGGGTAGTCAACAGAGCAGGCAGCCTAAGACCTGTAGCAGGGAGGTAGGTGTTAGGTAGTCAGAGTGACGTTTTTGGTCATCGGTATTTTGCTGCACGTGGATTGGAAATGTAGCTCTTTGGAAGTCCAGCAAATTACTGGGAGCTGAGCACTGTGTCAAATGCTTCCTGAGATATAAAACATCCATTTAGGATCTGATCTGGCTTTTGCTCTGCCACACATAGATACTAACAGAGAATATAAAAAGAACAACAACAAAAAATAACAGGACACAGTTCGGTTCAGATTTGTTTGCTGTGTTCACTGTCACTATGTTCAAGTAGTGGAAGGTGACCATATCTTCTTTCCATCTTTCCAGAGTATGTTACATTTCTGTCCCTGCCTTGTAACACCACCTTGGTCCGTGTCACCAATGGGAGACCACTCTTCACACATTTGGGTGAGTTGAATGAAACAGAGGAAGGACTGCAGGCAGGGCTGAAAACAAGCTTGTGAAAACAAAGTTGAATCTGGGAGGAAAGTTCTTGACGATACAATTTGTTTGTGGGATGCTCTCCAGTGGGAGGTAGTAGAAGCGATGTTCTTTGAGATGCCTGATTTAGGTCAGCCTGGTTTCTAGCAAATGGACAGTCTGTAGCTGCCAGCACCAGGGGATCCTGGTGACCACATCAGATGCCTTAACCTCATGGCTACTTTTGCTCCTCTAGCTGTGAAGGTTAAAGGAGAGTATGTGGTTGCTGGAAAAGGAATAATCTCACTGAATGTCACCTATCCATCAGTTCTGGAGGACAGCCAGATCAAATACAAAGTGTTTCTCACCAAGAACAACCTGCCAAGCCTGGAGGAAGTCCATGTGGATGGGCCAACACAAGAAGAAATTGAAATACAGGTAAATTAAAATAGCAGAGTGGGAAAGGGGGCCAGCAAGAACTGACCAGACTGAGTCTGTGGAGCTCTGTGGCAGTGCAGGATCCAGGCCTGGTGGGCTCTGTGTCCGAGGCCAGTGCGGATGGTGTTTACTTAGAGTGATGATGTTGCTCTTGGGAAGTGTTGAGCATTGTCTGCCTACAGGCATTTTGTGGGTCTGGGGGGATGGTTGTGTGGGGAGAAGCGTAACAAGTTAAACCTTTTGCTTGGCTAAATCTTTTTGCAGTACCCTGTGCACAGAATTCCCAGGGTGAGGACTCTGATGGCATCTGGCAAGAACTGAGAGTCACAGCATTGAGGCCCAGGACTGAAATGAGAAAAGAGGGACTAGCTTCTCTGATCTCCCTCCTAAGAAAGGAGTCTGAGTTGATTTGGGCATTGACCACAACTTTTTCCTTCACCAGGTCTATCGAGAGTATGCAAAAGAACATGGTGATGCCACCAACCCAGACATCACCTTCAGCTACTTTGTCCCCAGAGAGAACCTGACCTACGTGTGGATCCCTCAGCAGGGGCCATGTTCAGTGACCTGTGGGGAAGGTGAGGCAGCAGTGCTCAATCTCTGCTTTTTTTTATGGAGATCTGGGCAGAAGTCCAGTTTGGCTGGCTGGTGATCACCCAGATTTTTATTTCATGGGCTCTGCTGAGCTGACTGAAAGAAATGTGGTCTCAGTGGTAGATACTTGAGTGGAACTTCTTGAACAACTCAACTGAATTTAAAAGCAAATTGCTGACAGTGAGCTGCAGTTGCCTGTGTTAGACTGAACCAAAGAGTGGTACAGCTTTTGAATTAAATTAGCAAATCAGCAAATGAACTGAATCATCAAAATGATAGTGAAAACGTTTGATCACAAAGAGAACTTTTAAATAGGTTTTAACCAAACTTTTGGTTTTAAGACTAAATAATTTTCTCAGATTTTTCAAAGTTTTTGAAGACTGTAATTTGGAGTTGGCTAAACATCAAAAGCCTGACACCAAAGTGGTATCTAGTATCTAAGTAAAGCTTCAGAGCTGATTATGAAACTTCCTTCTTACACTTCCATCCCTCTGCCATGGCTAATCCTTTCTGTGTCCCTGGAGAAATCATAATGCAGATTGTAACAGATCACTCTGACAGACGGTCTGACATCTTGTTTAAAGATAATACACGCGACACTGGCAAACCTCTCAAGACTTTTAGGACAAGGATTTAGAAAATACATTGATGAATACTTGGTGGAAGTCAATCTATAGGACTAGCTATGTCTGGAGAGCTTTTTTCCAGTTGATTCCCCAAGTGAACTGAGCTGAAACTCTGAAACAAAGAGCTCAAAATGCGCTAGGGCCTCCCAGCTAATGCAGTTGCAAACAAACAAAAACAACAAAGGAGGAAACTGGGATGTAAAATAACAGAAAGTTGAGAATCTGAGCTGAAATTGCATCTTGAGAGCTGAAAGTGATGCTCAGGCCCTCCTTACCAGCAGACATTATTAGAAAACAAGGAGGGTAGTGAAAGGGTAATTGCCGATTGATTCTTGACTTACTTCTCAGGGTCATGCTTTCTGAGATTCAGGGATGCCTGTCTCTCCTTGGTGGTAGCTCATTCACTGCGAAGGAGACTCTTTACAGCTTTACTTTCTGCAGTTGGATTTTCACCCGCTTTGCCTGCTAGCTTCAGTATTGTTACAAATCTTCTTTATAGCTGTAGTTTCTAAAGATTTTATTTCTTGCATGCCACGGGCTACTGCAGGTCTGCAGTTGCTCTCCCAGGGCCCCTAGTCTAGTTTTGGATACTGATGATCACTCGGAGGACGTTGGCGTGGTGCTGTCTGGGTCCCGAGGCTGCGTGACGATGTTACGTGATTAGTTCTGCAGGATGTCATTTACAAATGTCTGACTGCTAGAGCTTATTTTCAGCAACCTGTCCCTCATCAGTCACACATCAAGATCATTAGAAGTAATTTGGACCAAATTATGATTGATATCCTTGTTCTTGCAACTGGCTGGTTTAGAGCGATCTTTCCATTTTTGGCGGTGGATTATCCATCAAACTTCTCATTTCTTGAGGAGTTCACCTTGGAAAGTCACTTTAAAACTCTTGAGGAAAAGTTATGTCAGAGAGATGTTTGTGTATATTCCAAAATATGCCGTTTTCCTACACAGATGGTTTGAGTAAAGCGAAATCACTGCTCCTTCCTAGCACAACAGGGGGGAACTGATCACCCTGTTTATAACTTCCCTTCCTTTTTTGTATCCCAGGGACGCAACCAGTGGATCACGTGTGCTTTGACCAGACAAAGAACGAAGTAACAGAGGATCAGTGGTGCCAGGGGCTGCCACAGCCCCTTTCAGAGCACAAGCCCTGTGCCATGGAGCCATGCCTCTACAGGTTGGTGTTCTGGAAGCTCAGCTGAATTCTTGCTTTGCTCGTCCTTTCTCTGCCAGCTAACCCAGTCTCTGCAGCCTCGCTTGCATTGTGCAAGGTGAGGAAAAAAAGGAGAGGTATGAAGTAGTTTCTTCCTGTTTATAATGGCATAGCGGATCCCAGTCCGTGTTCTGTCTTTCCTGGTTCCGTAAGGTAATTCAGATGTCAGCTGCATGAATGGGAGATAGTCCTGCCATTATTTTACAGTAGTTCTGCAAAATGAAACTACTTTGAGGGCACGGCCAAAAGGTGTCTGCTCGCATCCGTCCCGAGACTGTGTCAACAAATCATCTTCTGGAAGAGACCCTTGTGTTAGACTGGAAAGAGGCCAAAGAGCCAAGCCTGCCGAGACATTGATCTCATAGACATCTTAGCATTTAATAAAAAGTTGATTACATGGTGAACTACAGCTCTTTAGTTCAGGTGCTTTTAGTCCTAGAGGGCTGTTGGTGCCAGGACTTAAATTTCCAGAAGCTGAATACTCCGTGTGACTCATCTCTGTGATCAATGGGGTGAGTAAAACCCCCAGGATCCAGAAAGAGAAGTAGGATGATACATATTACTTTCCCTTTAGGTGGAAAATTTCTCAGATAGACGAGTGCTCTGCTGTCTGTGGAACTGGAGTTGCCCAGCAGAATCTGACCTGTGTTCAGTTTCGTGATGGATTGGAGACTGTTGCGGATGACAGCTTGTGCCCAGCAGAAGAAAAACCCCTCTCCGTTGTGCCATGTGTGGTTAATGTCTGCCCTTTAGGCTGGGACAGAGTGAGTTTACTAACATGGCTAATTATTTCAGGGCTCTCACTGGGAGCTTTGCTCTTTCAGTCCACAGAAGGCTACCAGTTAAGAAGAACCACCTTGTCACTGGAGTCCGTGAGGGTGGTGCACATCAAAGATGTCTGCCCAGTTAAAGATTCATCTGGTCCCTTTAACAATTCTGTCCCTCTTACTTTGGGCTGCTGGATTCATCAGTTCTTAGTGGTGGTTTGTTTAGGGCAGCTGTTGAATATGTTCCTTCATTTCTCCTCACAGAAAACCAGAAACAGAAATAACCGCTGGTCTGCTAGGAAATACCTCACTGGCAAACAGAGAGGTTCTGCCGTGGATTGCTAGCAGGGGAGAGGCCTTCTCAGTACAGGATCACTGGTCCATCTGTACTGGGGAGCCACTGCCAGGTTTACATTAGCAGATGGGGAAGATACTGCTTTAGGCATCTCCGGTCTCACGTATCTCTCTTCAGGGAGTGTAAATTAGGAGGGGTCTTGGCTGTGGGATGTCCTTAGCTATTCTTGATACTTAGGTGTTCTGCAAAAATGGAGAAAGTGCTTAAATGTGCCTCTTTCTTCAGTGACAGCAAATATGTTGTAGGCTTGATCCGGAGGTATCCCCCAGCTTTATTAGATTGGGACTGGTGTGGAAAGGAGGTGCCAGTGTCAGTCTGGGTCTTTCTGCTTTGTTCTAAGGAGGAAGATGGACGCTTACTTCAGACTCCAGAGTCACTTGGTCATATCCAACCAGAAAATCGGACTGTGTATGTCTGGAGCCCTCTAGCTGGAGAGTGTTCTGTCTCCTGTGGTAGAGGTGAGATCTTTCAGTGCTGCAGGGAAATGTTACTTGGCTGTAGGCGTGAGCTCGGTGCCTAGGAACCTCAGGGACCTGGGGTTTTTTTCCCACCTGTACAGTTCTAAGTGCATGTGTAGCTGTGGTCACAATTTTTTTTGCATCTGGAGGGCCTGGCTTATGTAGGGAATAGTTTAGAAGGCTGTTTGGCTGCTGCTGTGCTTCAGAGTCGGGGAGATGAGGGCAATAAGCATGCCCACGGCTTGGGCAGAGTTTGATTGATTTGTACATGCAGATGTGACCTGCACTGCTTGGCTTATTTGCAACCTAGCCTGTGTGCTGTGCAGCAAGATCCCTTCCCTTTCTAGGTAAGACTCAGCTCCAGTATGTATGTGTGGCTTTTGACACCAAAGAAGAAACCCAAGAAGAAAACTGCCATCCGGTGCCAAAGCCAGAGAGCAGGATGGAAGTCTGTGATCTCAGTCCCTGCCCACCAAGGTAAAGCAGTTGCACGGAGATGAGCCATCGAGAGCTGTCTCCTTCCTCTTTCTATCTCCAGGGATATTGTAAAGTAAGGGCCAAGCTACTCTGAGGACGTTATCTTCCCCTCTCCTGCTTTGGAAGCACAGCCAGCTGCAAAACCACTATCGCCAAACCAGCGAACACACTCAGCAAGCTAACTGAGAGTCTTTCCTGGGTGGTGTATTCTCCAGCAGAGCTAGGTGAAGTCTTTGGAGTTGTGAGTCCAGGGTGAAAACAAAAACCTTTTGATGCCTTACTACCCTGGGGAAGTAGGAACAAATCCGTAACTATAGAAGTGGGGGCACATTTGCCAGCTGTAGTTTCCACGTAGCATCAAGGAAAGCAGATAGAATTAAATGCTCTCGGAACCTGGAATAGCTGCTCTGAGAATTGAGGGAAATTGTACTTTGCTTAGGGTTTAATGGCATTGCAGAGTGCACTCAGTGGGGTGACTGCTGATCTCTCAAACACGAGCCAGTGTGTACCTGTGCATTAACAGAATTCCAGCTGTACTTCCATAGATGGGTTGGCTTTAAAATCCAGTGAAGACGGGTGACAGCTGGAGGCACTCTGTGATGGCTCTGTGACATTACAGAATGGGCTCGTGCAGCATAAGCTGTGGAAGTGGTGTGATACACAATGTCCTCTGCTGTGCAAGGGAGACCAGGGAGAAGGCAGTAGAGATTGTGGCATATGCCCAGTGTGAGGGTTTGCCTCACCCAGAGGAGCAGGAGCTGTGACTTCCAAGGTCAAAATGGCCACATGGGCCACAAGAGCAGTTGTCTGAATATGTATGGTGTGATCCAGGATATGACTCAGGATCAATAAACGGGGCAGAGCTTGCCCTGCCCTTTTGCTGTGGGACTCGAAAGCCACTGGCATCTGAAATTTCCTCATGTGTTACAGGATGCTGCTCCCAGGATGAAATACCCTGGCTCAGTTTCTGATGTGACTGTTCAGTGGTGTGGGTTTTGGAGGGAGATTAGACAGTGCATTTTCTACAGTGAGAGATAATAGAGGGTGGGGATTCATCACTAACTTATTTTTTCTTCTTTGTGTCCTCTGTCAGGTGGAAGGTAACCCCAGCTGGCCCCTGTTCCTCCAGCTGTGGGCTTGGCTTAGCTGTTCAGCTGGTCACCTGCGTGCAGATTCACCAAGACAAGGAGATTTTGCTGGAGGAGCATTTGTGTCCTGCGGCAGAGAAGCCTCTCACCAGTGTCCCCTGTGTCATCCGAACATGCTCTTATGAATGGAGCTTCAGCGAGTGGACGGAGGTATTTGCTCCTGTTCAGATGCAGCACTTGGTGTCTAGTGCAGCAGTTTTATGCTCATTCGCTTCCCTAATTCATACAGGGGAGAAATAGCACTTCTGTCTTTTAGATTTACTTGTCACAGAAATGCTGAACTGTTTCTAGGGATGTTGTCCATCCTTTCCACTGCCCTGTGTTTAGCAGCCATAGGTGGTCTTCCCAGCTTTCTCAGCTGAGGTTTTGGCTGCAGTTTAAAAATGGTCCTCGGCATGTTTTCTTCTGGAATGCAGATCTTTGAGGATTTTTAAAGAAGTCGTTCTGCATTTCAAAGATACTGTTCGGAAGATCCCCTGGGAGGTGGGCCATCCTATAGCTGATAAAAAAAGACCACTGGACAACTGACAGAGCAGCATCAGTAAACAAAAGACCAGCCCTCCAGTTCACGCCTGAGCCACTAAATGTGTTTGTTTCTAAATATGACTTGAAGCACATGCATAAAGGCCTGTGGGTTTCTTCCTCTGCAGTGTTCAACGTCGTGTGGGAATGGCATTCAGACACGGCAGGATTTCTGCCTCAACCCGCTAACCCATAAGCAGGTGAACCCCGTCTTCTGCAGGCACTTCCCCAAGGCCATTGTGGTACGTGGCTGCTCTGCAGGGCCCTGTCCTGAGCAGGCGGTGGGGACTGGGTCCCGCGGGGCAGAGCTGCAGGCCGTGACACCAGCCACGCATCTGACGACACCCGCAACTGCCAAAGAGGTGAGACACAAGGACCTGGATCTTGCTCTGTCTGCTGTGCCACCTGCGCCTCAGGAACAGGCAAAGACCAGTGGAGGTGAGTAGGATGCTACCAAAAGGTAGAGATAGGTGCTTACTGAGTGCAGCTGGCTTGTGGTGACCCCACTGCTGTAGAGGAACAGGAGCATGGGAAGGGAATGCTCCTGGTTAGGAGGGACAACATGCTGTTCTTCCCAGCGTGTCATGAGCTGCCCATGTTATCTGAGCTAGGAACGGTGACTTTCTTCCCTGGGCTTCCCAAAGCTCTTCTGACTTGGGACTCCTTGGGGCAGCAGCTGACCTTTCCTGTGCTCCACCCAGAAGGTGGGCACACTGCTGGCCCCTCTCTGTTCATTGTGCTGCAAAGGGCACGGGGGCTGGTTTTCAGCAGCCGCAATTCCTTCTGGATGCGTTCCTCATCTGTCTCTGCTGTACAGGTGTCTGTGGAAAGCTCTTTCTTAATGCCACTGGAGTCATCAACATGATGGGTATGGAGAGCAGCGACTGCACTGTGGCCATCGGGCGTCCTCTCGGGGAGGAGATCACAGTCAGTGTCCTGGAGAGCTCCCTCAACTGCAGCGCAGGTACTGCCTGGGGTGTGCTGGGACTACCCTGTGCCCTTCGGGAAATCCACACCTCTCTTGCCCGCGTGTGTTTGGTGCCCTGAATGATTCCTGCTGCCGTGGAGCCTCTGTAATCTCTGACACCATTTTACAAGTGCCACCAAGTTGTTGCCAACGGAGACTAAATGAGAATGATGCCTTTCCTCCCACTACGTAGTGATTTCTTACCTGTTTTGTTGGTAGATACAAGATGAAAGGAGTTTATGGGGTTAAAGAAGCTGCTTGCTTTGGCCTGTTACAGACTTTCTCTGTAATATACCCTCTTGCTGGAATCAGTACAGTTAGATCAGTTAAAACTGGGCTGTTTTCCTGACAGATTTTGATAAGATAGGCTCAAGATGCAGAAATGACTTGATTCCAGAGCTATATAAGATAGTTTGTGGCCTTTTTCTTAAAGTAAAATTGTTTCCAGTCCCTGTGCTCATCCATTCCAGGTGAGGTAGTGCTGTTTTCTGGGCGAATGATGTGGCGGACAGGCTGCAGGAAGCTCCCTTTGTCGCTGATAAATTCCAGAACGAATACACTGATTGTGAAACAGCGTGTTTTGCTGCCAGGAAATGGGGTCATTCTGCAGTACAACAGCAGAACTGCAACTAAAAAATATTACCAAGGTACCTGACTGAAAGCTTTGCTATTGCTTTAGATTAAGACACCCATGACAAGGTCCACAGAGTTTCCTGGATCATGGTTGCCTATGGAAATCTGTGGAAACCTTGCTTCATTTTTTGCAGCAGGAGTGTTGGAAATAATATTACTTGTGGACTACCCCTCCTTTTAAAGGGCAACCCCCTGCAAGTCTTTGCTCGTGCTTGGAGGTTCCCAGTTGAAAATCCTTGGAGAAACTTTTCTGTCTGTGTTTTATTTAAATGATTTCTTTCTTGGAGATACTGGACACTTCTCTAAATCACTTTCTTTTTTGCTCCCTTTCCCCTTCTCAGATTGTGACAAGCAGCTCTTTGGTCCCCAGGGTGAAATAGTGAATCCTGTGCAATTGCCTGGCCAAAGGCAAGAAGCAGTGTGTCGGACCTTCATCACTGTGGCCCCTCGGCATCGCGTAGCTATCCGTGCCCTCTACATAGACCTGGGCAATGAGAGCAACCAAACACATTTTAATTACATCCTGGTGAGTAAGAAACCTGAAGGGGGTGGTTTGGATGGTAACAAACTCATCTCCTCAGTAGAGGTTTCCATCCAGATGCAAAGTTCAATCACAAATCCTAGAGAACCAGACTCTGATCTCTGTTACGTACGTGTAGGTTTGAAGGGGCACTACTAAGATCTACTGTATTTCTTCTAACCTTTGTACAGGGAAGTTTTTCCCCTGAGTGACCAATTTGCAAGTCCCTGGTATTTTTTAGGTGTTTCACTTGTTCTCTGCTGCGATACAATGGTTTGGTCTTTCTTTATGCAGGTCCGTGATGTAAGCACCATGAAGACGATGGTGTTCCATGGGAAACAGCAATTCTTCTGGCAGTCAACAGGAAGCCAAGCTGAAATTGAATTTCATGAGAACGTTAAGGATCACCAAACCAATTTCTGGGCTGAATATCATGCTATTGAGCCTAAATAAAAGGGACCGGGGCCACTGCACTGAGAAAGGCCGTGTCCAGTTAGTCACTGCTGTGTGTTCACTGCTCGAGGTCCCACGAGTCATTTAATCTTGTTGTGACTGCTTGCCCATCCCTTAAGAACAATAATAGCTACTGGCTCCTTTGGGATCTTGGTTAATATTTATAAAAGTTATGCAAAATCCATGTAACTACCAAATATTTAGCAAACAGTCCTCCCAGGGATTTTCTGGCTGTGTCGATTGGTGTTAATGCAGTTTCTGTGTCTGCAGATAGTGACTTGGACGCTGAAATCTCAGGGGCTTACTTCTGTGATCTTTTAGGATGGTCCTTTCTCAGTGGCTCAGTGTCCCTTTACAAACCTCTGTATACCACAACTAGCTGTGATTAGGGTTTAACCGATAAGCTCACTCTCCTGCAGTGTAACTGCCCCTTAAAACAGGCCTCTTGAAATTCTGGGGTGTTACAGAGAAGGCAAAGGTGTGTACGAGGACGAAGTGGTAGCGTAAGAAAGCTAGAGATGTGTGGGGGCAAGACACTTTGCCCAGGAGGGTGGTGCAGCTCTAGAAGTCATCCAGAAGGCTGATGGAATCTCTGAGCTTGAATGTTTTCAGGGGCTGGCTAGAGCAAGGCACTGCTGACCTGGTCAAGCCCTGGTGACAGTTGGCTTTGTACAGGAGGACTAAGTGACATTTATAGGTCCCTCCCCAGCCACCCCTTCTGTGGTTCTACTCTTATGAATCTGACAGCGATACCAGTACTTTTTTTCTATGGGAAAATAAAAGAATTCTATATCTTAATGATGGGTTTGGTGCCAAGAGGTATTTACTTGGATAAGAACAGTAGCTGTGCTATTAATCTGCTTGTACCTTCATCTCACAGGAACTGTGCGATGAGAGATTGAGACTGCACGATACGAGTTATAGTAGGAAGAGATATTTTAGAGCAGTGGCAAATACTTCAGTTTTATTTAAATACTTTTTTTTTTAGGTTGTTTTTATTTAATATCATGAACACTTAATATCTTGAACATCAGACCACACTTTGGTCCAAATCTGTCATCCTCCTCAACATCACAATATGCTGCTTAAGGGGCCTTTCCCACACCTGGATCCTGGCTGGACACATCTGCCCTCGCTCTTCACGCTGGATGCGATCAGTGGTTCTGCTTGGGCAGCTTTAACACTACTTCTGCTTTCTTTCAGTTGAATTTTCTGACAGCTTTTTCCAATCGCAAAATTTTATTTTCTTCTGTCTACTTAATAGTTGGGGTTGGATTTTTGGTTTGGTTTTTTTTTTTTTTTTTTTTTTGCTGGTTGAGCCTGGAGTTTTTTGCTTGCCAGCCTCCAGATTTACGTTCTGTTCCTGGAAGAGCTAGAAAGTAGATTCTTGAAGTGAGATCCTCGAGGAGCTGGATATATCAGCTTATCCCACTGCAGTGCGTGGGTGATGCAGGCGCTGGGCCTTCATTTCCTGTCTAACAGGAGATGTTAATGAAAAGACATCCTTTTCTTAATCCTTTTTTTTCTTTTTCTTTATTTTTTTTTCCCTAACTTTCTAGCAGATGGGATCTGTCTTCCCACTGTGCTCTGGATCCCGAGTCTGACTGCTATTTACTGTTCCAGATCAGCTCTGCAGAGGTGGGTCTGGTCACTGACTCTATGCTCAGTGTTAATTTGGAGCTGTTGTCTTAAAAATTTAAGAGAAGGCTGTTTCCTTAGACCATTTGCTTGGATGCCAGCAGATTGTTAACTGGGACATCTCTGACTTGCACAGTTCTATTCCTATTTTCTACGGAGAAAACCTGATTCCATCCAGATAAGGGGAGCACTTCCCTCCTATCCGGAGGGCAGAATTTTGTGACGCTGTTAAGTTCACATTAACGCAAAAAAATCGTTTCCCTTTCCTCCGTGCACATGCTGGCTGCCTGGGTAACAGCCTCAAGGCGTTAGCCGGGGCAAGCGGGACCCCCGAGCCCCTGTGCACCCCAGACCCTGGCGTGGGGTGCCTGCCTGCGCGGCTGCTTATGAATATGCACACGACGGGCTCTGCCCACCAGCCTTTTAATGAGAGTGACATCAAAGCCCTGCCTGCTGGAGGAGGGGACCCACAATGCAATACGCAGGCAGACGTGGACGCAGCTCCCACGGCCGCTGGCATCGCTGCTGCAGGCAGAGACCCTCCATTGTCAGCCCTGGGGGGGACGCTGGGGGCCAGGCCCTTCACGGGGATGCTTGGAGAGGTCCAGCAGCAGCAGGGCTGGGTTTAGGGGCTGGCCGGAGGGGGCCACGGGGGTTAGGGGCGTGTCACCTGAAGGGGGGGTGGCATCCTGCGCTGCTGGGGCTCAGGTGGGGAGCGGGGTGCTGCCCCCTGACCCCCCGGGAGCAGGGGTGCGATGAGCTCTCAGGATGAGCAGTTCCAAGCAGCAGCCCCTGACCCAGCGGCTTCCTCCGCCGATGATGGTATGACCTGGTGGTACAGGTGGCTCTGCAGGATTGCCGGGGTCATCGGGGGCATGTGTAAGTATCCCCTTCTCTCGCAGCCAAACGTCCCCCCTCGGGGCTGCTTGTGCATGTCAAAACCGCGCGGCGGGGTCCTGCCGGCCTCCTCTTAGGGTCAGGTTGGTGTAGGGAGGATGCGCATGAGACAGGCGTTGGGGATCACGGGTGCGTGCCTGCTCGAGGCGTTAGTTGGCCGTGTTTTGGGCGGAAGGAAGAGTTGTTGACGTGTTTGAAGCGGGGTGGTTGAAGGTGGCACGTGAGGGATGCGCTTTGAGCTCAACTGTGTCTGCTGAACTTTTGTCACCTGGGAGAAGGGACGTCACAGGGGGATCTGCAAATCCTCAACACAGCACTCGCTGGAAGTGACGGGAGCAGCAGCCGAGCCCCTGGTCCTGTGGGCAGACAAAAACCAGGCAGTGTTTTTACTCGGGGTGCTTGGCAGGGTCAGGTTCAGGGGTTGAAGAGGGGCCACAGGGTTTGGTTCGTTCTGTTTGACTGTCGGGTGTTTGCACGTTCCTGTAACTTATTTTCTTACTTTACCCTGAACATTGGAGCATATTTCCTGCTACTCCTGTCGATTGCAGTGGGCCTGCCTGTGTTGTTTTTTTGTTTTGTTTTGTTTTTGGTTTTGGTTTTTTTTAAGGCAATTAATAGACTTGGTTTGCATTGTGTGTTTTTAAGGGGTTTAGTCTTGGACATAGAGGAGGAGGGAGCCAACGCACAGCAAAGTCAGTTGGCTGCGCTCTGAATTACCTGCTGCCGAAAAAAATTTTCCCAGGGAAAGAGTCTTTGCAACTTTGCCAGAAATCAGCCTGTCCTGTAGTGCTGTTTTGCTACATTCTGTGGAGAGATTAATAGCTCTTAAAAGCAGGAGGGACTGTTATGACCACTTAGTCTGATCTCCTGCAGAGCACAGGATGGAGAATTTCTTCTGCATTGGGTCCACGACTTCTAGTAAAACAAGAGCGTTTCTCAGCCAGTGCAGTCAGCCCTGATTTATTCCCTCAGCTGTAGCATTTTGTCTGATCCTCTTCTCTCCCTTCCCATGCCTGCCTCTTGCCTCCGGACCTGACTGCACAAGCCCATGGCACTTTTGCAGCTGACCTTGTAGACCGTGGTATCCTTGGGCTTGTTACAGCCCTTTTTGGCTAAGCTGGTAAAACATATGCTGCTCTCACTGGTTTATGTCTTAGGTGCTGAAATTCTGGAGGTGTGAAAAGATTTGGTAGGACTGCTCTTCTGGGGCAAAACGTCCTGGCCTCGCCATGCTCTGCCTGGGGCCCCTGCGCTTCTGGTCCCGGCAGACGGCCAAGAGACCAGCTGGGACGTGTCTTCAGTGCGGGTCTCAGGTCAGGATTTAGTGTAGCAGCATCTTTCCCACGGGCTAGGGCTGTATCTGGAGCCTCAGTGCTTGTTACGTGGCTTTGGCCTGTGCAGAGCTCAGGGGGACATGGATGGAAGGTGAAGAGCTGGATAGGATGGCTGTTGGGTTGTACTGGTGGCACTGCCCACCTCGTGATAGAGCAGCTCACGAGCGGCTTAAAAGTACAAGTCTTTGAAAGACAACATCTACCACGTGCCAACACCTGCAGCCCACAACTTGCTTAAGCCAGAAAGGTCCAGGGGCTGGAGCAGGAACAAGACAAACAAGGATCAGGATCTGTTTCTGGCTCTTGCTGAGGCTGGCTTGGTGACCTTGGCCAAGCCCCTTCTCTCCCTTGTGTTCCTGTTTGTAAAGGGACAAGGAGAGTCTGTGGCTTTCATAAAATGCTTCAGGAGCAAAAATAGGCTTGTGTTGAGGACGGTGACCAGCTGCTTGGAATGAATAGAGCCTTTGTAGGGGGTGGTGATCTCCCCCCCTGTTTTAGCTCCCAGTTATTTGTGCTTCCTCAGGGATTCGGGATGGGACAGCAGTTAAACAACTGGCAGAACTGTCCGTCTGCCATAGCTTACGTGCCTTTGGGCATTATCTACATTTAAAACCTATTGTGAGGCCTCTCTTCTGCAGAATGGAGTCTCCAGCTTGGCAGCTCTGTCTGCTTTTGGGTACTGAGGCAGGAGCTGATCCCGTCCCAGTGGGACAGGGATGTACCAGGCTGCTGTGGGATGTGCTGCTCTGCAAAAGAGACTGAAGGTCACACAATCGTTATCTCTGTGGCTGTTGGCAGCCGCCACTGAGTGCAGTGTTCCTGCGATTATGAACCTTTGACTCCTTTCCCACTGGCTGGTGCTCGTGCTGACGCAGGGGCTTGCTCAGCTCAGGCTTGCTGGGTCATTAGTCCATTGGCAACCAGGGTGCTTGCTTAGCTGAGACTCCTGCAGGGACACTTAATGCTCAAGGGTTGTTTTGCGGTGTTTGAAGACAAAACCAAACCAGAGCCCTGACAAAACAACCTCTGCTTAGCTGGATTAAAGGCCAAAAGCTTGCTTGAACAATAATATTTTGCCTCCCTTAGTTTGTTTTGTGATGGAAACTGACTTTGTAGCTGTGAACTGCTACCTCTGTGCTCTGCCATGGTGCTCAGCAAGGCTGGGTTCTGCCCCAGCCCTGCTGTGGTTTGAGGATAGTTGAGATGTGGCTGGGTTTTTGACATTTTGCTAATTATAAATTTCCGGGAAGTTGTTCAGCATTATTTTCAGATATGTGCTTTCCTGGGGGAGAGCAAGTGTCACAAGCCTGCTGTGCTTCCCCTGAGCTCCTCTTTCACCAGCATCCAAGGGTTTGTTGGTCACATAGAGAAGCATTAGAAACCTCTGTGTTGCGCCCTGCTGTCAATCCTGCTTGCTGTTGCTTTTCCAGCTCTCCAGCTGTTTGCACGTGTGACTGTGAGCAGATCGGCCCACCCCAGTGCCTCAGTTTCCCCCTGCAGTGTGGGGACACTGGTCCCTCTGTGATGGAAGGATGAGAAGTGCCCTTGGAGCATGGATGTTAACATGGCCTCTGGCACTTCTCTTGGCTGACCTGATGCTTGTAGGATTCTCAGCAGAGATCTTGAGTCCTGTGGAATAGTCCTAGGAAACCTTTAAAAATAATCTCATTTAGTTGTTTCCTAAGAACCAGGAGGCTGCTTGCTTGTGGGATGGCCTTAGATCAGTCCTGTCATAGGCTGTTTCCCAGTCCAGTGAATAAGAATTAGTGTTTTTAAGGGAACTTTGAGGATTCAGCAGCCACTGCTTCAAAGAAACCTTGCAAATGTGTGCCAGGTTTTGAAGGTCAGGGCTGCTCACAGCAGCTCTGCTCAGGGATCCCCTTAGCAAACCATGAGCTGACATCTGAAATATCTGAACCCGGGGCTGGTCTCATTCTCGGGGACAGATTCTGCTGCTCTTCATTTTGCTGCTTATCACCCCCTAGACAGCCTTTAAGGGCTGTATACTTTTTGCTGGTGTTTTGCAGGGTGCTGTTGTTTCCCATGGACTCGGCCGTGTCTCGCTGCCCTCCCTGCCCAGTCTCGGGTTCCCAGGTGAGCAGCAGCAGCCAGTTGGTATCGGCGGAGGAAAAGGGGCCGTATCAAGTGCTGGCGTTGCTCTGCAAGTTTAATGAGGCAGGAGGGAGGTGTGTGTGGCCTCAGCTTGGATGCCCCTGCCTGGTTCCTCTCCTTGCGTTACAGGGACTATTTTGGGCTCCACCGCATTAGCAGAGACCCAAACCTGGCTCTTTTCTGCCCATCTCTAGTGCAGAACCAGCACTGTGTGGCTGAAACCGGCTTCACCTCTGCTTTATTTATTGTTCGTCCGTGTGCCTTGGTGCTGCAAGTGGTGGTGTTGCTGAACTTTCCCTGTGCTGCTCAAGAGGTGGCTGCCTGCTGGGACCTCTTCATACATCCTGGGACACAGCAGTAATTCCTGAGCAAAGAGGAACCAGGCTGCCATAGGGAGTTCTATATGTTACCCTGCATAAAAGCAGCTGCCCTGTTGTTCTACACAAGTGAAGTAGCTGTGCAAGTGTAATGCTGAGACACCAAGTGCTTGGAGCAAAAGGACACCCAGCTGGAGGAGCTGGGAAAAAACAAACCCTCCCTGGCATCCTGGGCTCTTCTTTAGACCATCAGACCTTTCCACCCACCCTCCTGTGCTGGTCTGTACAGGCTGCTCTGCAGTGCCTAGAGGTGCCGGCCAAGGGAGGGGCTCTTCTGGTCAGCCCCTGCTCTGCAAGACAGCCCAAAATACATGAGAACAAAATGATGCTGGTGTAGCTACAAGGTCCAGTTGCAGGGCAGAGCTGAGAGTAGAAGCCAGCCCTGCCTGCTGGCCCCTGACCCTGTGCACTGGGTTGGTTTTCATGGTCACCGAAAGCCTCTTTGCTTTCCAGCCTGTGCCTTTGCTGGTCTCTGGAACTGTGTCACCATCAACCCCCTGAACATCGCAGCTGGCGTGTGGATGATGTGAGCAGAGTTGGGTTTTTTGTTTTTCTGCTGGGAGGGAGGTTTGGTTAATTAGATGCCACTGGGCAAGGGGCAGAGTGGCCCTGCTTGGGCAGTGGACATGAAGGGCAATGTTTGTCAGTCTCTGCCCATCGATCTTGCTCCATTGGGTGGGGGTTGAGATGCTTGGTTATTCTATTTATATTTCTTCTCTCCCTACCCACTTCCCCACCCCTTTTTAGGTAAATGCAGGGATACCCTTATCGAAAATAAGTCTGAGGCACCAGGGTTTGGGAATTATCAAGAAGTGGGGAGGGAGCACAGTGGGATCCAGCCCCACCATTCCCTTCTGCCTGTGCTTGGCCATGGGAGCAGCTGGTCTTGGGGGGACATTGCTGACCTGCACTCTGGGCCACATGGGCAGGCTTAACTCCAGTTTGCTCTCTCTGGAGGCTCAACGCCTTCGTCCTGTTCCTGTGCGAAGCCCCATTCTGCTGCCAGTTCATCGAGTTTGCGAACGCCGTCTCGGCCAGGGCGGACAAGCTGCGGCCCTGGCAGAAAGCCGCTTTCTACTGCGGGTGAGGATGCTCCTGGGGTGTGTTGCGGCGGCGAAGCCACCCTGGCAAACCATGTGGGGATGCACGTGGGCGGCTGCGTCACGATGGACGCGCAACCCGTGGGGAGCAGGGTACCCAGCTTTGAGGGCTGCCCCTCTCTTCCAGGATGGCTGCGTTCCCGGTGATGCTCAGCCTGACGCTGACCACGCTCTTCGGAAACGCCATCGCCTTTGCCACCGGGGTGCTCTATGGCCTGTCGGCGCTTGGCAAAAAGTAAGAGAGATCTGTCTGCCTGGGGAGGAGAAGGTGGACCTCCAGCCTTCATCCCCATCTGCCTTCCTAAAGCTGTGCTTGCCTCTTGTACTAACCATGGTTTCAGGTGTAAATACTGCTGGAAAACATCTCTCTGCCATCATCTCAAAGGTCCTATGGTTTGCTGAAGCTCTGAGAATTTTTTTTTTGGGTGCTCAGTATAGCGTGCCTTGTGGGTCCCAGCCCTCTTACTGCAGCTATTGGACAGATGGGCCCAGCCCTGGGGGTGGTGAGCAGCCTTGGTGGGGTTGGAGAGAGGTAGCAAGTCTCATCTCACTCTTGGCATCCCTCGCCACGGAGAGGCCCAGGTTGGGAGGGTGGTGCTGTACCAACCATGGTGGGCACCTGGAGCTCACATCCCCATGCTGTCCCTTCTCTCCACAGGGGAGATGCCATTTCCTATGCTCGGATCCACCAGCAGCAGAAGCAAATGGATGAAGAGAAGCTCACAGGGTCCCTGGAGGGACAGGCTTTTTGAAGCACATGAGCTTTCCTGGACACTGAGGTGGTGAAGATACAGAAATCCACTCTGCCCTTCCCTCTGCCTGCTCCCCTCTCTGTTACACCACGACTTTACTGGACACTGCAGCAACTGGAAATCTCAGGGGCAGGCTGTACTCTTTTCTCACACCAGCAGCCAGACCTCAGCGTATTGGCCCCTCTCTCTTCCTCAACCAATTATCTCACAGTCCCCCTATTTTTGGTTGTTTTTTTTTGTTTTTTTTTTTTTCTTGCTTGCTTCAGAGGTGCTGGCTCTTTGAGTGATGCTTTACAAAGCTGAGCAGGAACCTTTTGTGTGGCGTAACACCTGATAACCAGCTGAGGATGCAGCAGTCCTTTGGGAGCTGCTGTCTGGATGGGGGAGGAGGGACAGAGCCCATGTCCCAGCTCCTTGCCTGTGCTGGTCTCATGGGAGCCAGGGAGCTGCTGGCCTCATGCCGGGTGGTAACGTGCCATTGCACGTTACATGGTCTCAGTAACGCTCTCTGGTGTGGCCCTTCCCAGGTCTAATACACTAGTCCAGGGCTTAGCAATACATGGTGATACTTTGAGGCTTGGTTTTCTCCCATTGAGTATCTTTAATATGGGTCCAGTTAGATCAGGCATCGGAGGCATCGCTGCATGGGAAAGGACTTCCTGCAAAAAACCAGAGAGACAATAACCAGCTCTGCAGAGGAGCTGCCGGAGGTGCTGGGGCAGCTCCTGGTACCTACAAAGCACAGTCCCTGCTTCCTCTGGATACAGCTTCGGGCAGTTCCTGCCATTGACTTGAATTCTAAGAATTAATTACTTTGTCTTAATAGGGGTACTTTTCTTAAGCTTCACTCTTTTACTGGGGAAGAAGGGAAATAAGGTTTGCTTTACCTCAGTTGGAAAAGCGTTCGACAGCTTGAGACGAGTGGGATGTTTTGCTGGTGTTGAGGGTTCCTGATGTACAAGAGCATCCTTCTCTTGTGAGCCTGGGACTCTGCTCTGCGAGAAGGTGCCTCTCACTCCCTGCATCAGCCCCTGCTCCTGTGACCCATCCCTCCCCGCAAAGGACCTGTTCTTTGCTTCTGTCTGGTACAGCCTTTCTCTTTGGGCTCATGTTCTTTTTCGCATTGGTCTGGGGCTGGTTTTGTATGGGAAGGTGCCGTATCCTTCCTTTGCATGCACAGAGAAGTCTGCACCATTTCCATGTGGATGGCTGGGATGTCTTGCTGTTTAATTCCAGGCTCCAGCAGTGGTTTTCACATCATATTTTCTCTTTGCTTTCTATCATGCAGAAGAAAACCGCTTGCTGAGTCCAGGTCTCCTTCTTCTCATGGTTTCTGCTGGGGTTTTTAATTTATTTGATTTTACATGATTGCTTTTTATTTTGATTAGGAAAAAGGAGAATAATTTATTTCTAATTATTTAAGTATTTTGATGGGACTCATTTTCTCTGGACACAGGAGAAAGGAGTGCTCTGTTTCCTGTCCTTCGGAGGACTGCTTCATTTCACTGGGGAGGCCTTTCTGAACCCAGGGAGAGCCCTGGCTGCTTTAAGTGGGATGCTGTAACTGGGATACCATAAAATCGTGTTTGAGCCTTGAAAGTGTTTCTCAGACTTTTGGAAACCATGTTGTCCTTTGACCCCTTTATCATCTTCTGGGCCACTGGCTTGACAAAGTTTGTTCCCTCCCTCTTTTGGGAGAGAGAAGGGGGGAAAACTGGGCTGCAGCTGCTGGACTGGAGGTTTGTACTCACTCAGCAGCCAAGGCAGGGAGCAGCCCTGGTAAGTGGTGGCACCAGGGACTACAGCCTGTTCTGGGAGCTGAGCTCCTGCTGACACCAATGCTTTGTGGTCCCATTTGAATCACTGGGGTACCAGAGGGGACATGTAATGGTCTCTGAAATGCTGCTGGAGGCTGAGTGCTGTCTGAAGGGTCTGCCCACCAGCCACTCTGTGGCTTCTGAGCGGTGTCAGGTTAGAAATTTCCTATATAACATGTCTTTCTATTCCCGTTATTTGAAGGACACTAGGACATCCCTGGCAGAGCCTGGGATGGAGCTGCAGCTGGAGGGGTTGGCTGGGTACGGATGCAGCGGGGCCAGAGTGGTCCTTGGAGACTTTGGGGCTAAGCTGCCAGCTAACATTAGCTGGTATTTCTTCCTTGGAGTTCAGGGAGGTGTGAGGATTTACACCAGTCAGGAACGCGGCTCGTGTTTATTCACACACAGCTGGATGCCAGGTACCCGCTCTGTGCTAAGCCCCTTTCCCCCAGGCCTCTGAGCTGGGATTGCTCCGACACCAGCTCGTCTGGGAAGCAGAACAGGCTCTGCCAGCCCAGATGCAGCTTGTTTCAATAAAGGCTGTGCTGCTTCAGAGCCCCCAGCTCTGGGCCGATCCCCGTTGCTACTGGCCACGTGTGGGGCACTGGGTGTCCGCAGTGTGGTGGCTGCAGGAACAGGCTGCACCCCATGGAGAAAGCAGCAGCCCAGAGGACACTTCAGATCCTCTTCAAGCTGGTGGTGTCCCTGGGCAGTACCTTTGCTGGGTGGTTTGAGTGCAGAGTCCTGTCCAGCAAACAGGACATCTGCTTTGCTTTCAGGGGGGTTTGGGGGGAGGGGGGTTGAGTAGTGTTTAGTAGAGGAATGTTGCAGGCTGATGCACGTAGCTACGAGCGTGTCTTTGGTAGTGGCTGCTTTGCTCTGAGTAGTTCTGCGGTAGCTTTAGTGACGGGAGGCGATAGGCAAAGCAGAGGTGATAGAGTAACACTTGTGACTGACCTACACCTCTGGTGATGAACCACAGCCCTGGGAGGACCCTTGCTGGCTTCACTGGCTTGTCCTAATGCCGTAGAACAGCAACAGTTTCTGGGGCTGTTGCAGGCTGGTGCTGCTCCAGGACACCGGGAGGACTTGTCAGCATGGATGGGTCTGCTTTGCTCCCTTGGCACCCAGGGTACAAGTCCCTTGGACACCAGCAGTACTGTCACGCTGTGTTCTGTGGTGGTTGGATCTGACACTGGGGCTGGGGCAAGCGAACAATCTGTGTCAGCTCTTGCCACCGTTAGCAAGTTGCGAAGCTCAGCTCCGAGATCAATACTTTTGTTGAAAATGGGCCTCGGGGACTCTTCTGTAAGAGCTGAGCTGGAGTCTTTGGCCACAATGCTTAAAGACACTGGATCTGTTCAGTGTCTCTGTGCCTGCTGGGATCTCAGAGCTGTGCTCCGAGAGTGCTGCCTCCTACAGATGTGTGTCTGGTGTGGGAACTCTTGGGAATGTCATCTGTCCGTGCAGCTGAAACCAAGCCAGATGCTGCTGTCATTGCAGATGTGGCTTGGTGATGGCACCCATGGCTTTTAAGAGTTGTAGTGACACTTAGTGAATGGTCTCACCTTTGTGTGGGCAAGAGATGTTTTTGTGGAGATAGAAAGGACCTTTAGAGTAGTAGCATCACAGTAGTTAATATGCCCATTCACAGTGCGTGGTGGTGATTAGTTGTGTTTAGAGGCACCCTTGGGGTGCTTGGAGCTGTGTAAGGATAAACAAAGTTAAAAGTTCTGGTTTAGGGGTTTTATGGGCTGAACTCAATCCCCCCTGATGGCATCCAGGCTGGGTGGCTAATCCGCAGGGGCTCTATGGAAGAGCTTGCCTGGTCTATGAAAGGCCTTTTGGGAGATGATGGGACAGAAGTTTGGTTATGTGAGAACTCGGGAGTGGGTAATGCATTGACTACAGTGAGTTGTTGACACCAAGTGTGGAAAGACACCTGGGTATGGGCAGCATATGCACTTGGCTGGACTGTTACACCATTCACCGTGTGAGATGTGCACCTCTTACCTATGTGTGTTTATACGGCGTGCAGCGATTCCATGCCCTGTTTGGTCATGAGGTTGGCAGCACTTGTGCATATTAACTCCACTGTCCTGGGGCTGTCTGTTGGGTCTGAAGAGAAGAGCAGAAGCTCACCTTCTGCTGCGTACCTAGAGCCTGCTGCTCTGGGCAGGAGCTAATTTTGTAACACAAGTTGATTCTCTGTGTGTGCAGTGAATAAAAAAGACCATTCTACCTCTGGAAAGAGCCACTGTGATTTCTCAGACTCTAAATGGTGTAGCAAAACCCCTCAGATTTTCTATGCTGAAGAAAGGAGGTCACTCAGAAAATACTTCTCCCCTGAGGTTCTCAGAGGATCTGAAGAGTCCAACCACATTTCATATTTGGGCATTACCTCCTTAGGACAAGCCCTGGGAAGCTCAATTCATCTTTGTCATTTTTTTTTTCCCTCAGGAAAAAACATCCACTGTCTTCAGGGAAGGGTTTCACTGAAATGAAGATATCAAGACCTGGTCTATAGCCATGTAAGAAAGAGAATGCTCTAGCACAGGCCTGCCAGAGATCCTGATCTTCAGAAGGTCAGTGGAAACCAGAGGCTCTTGAGACCTCTCTTAATCAAGACATGCTAAGAAAGTCATATTCCAGCCAGGGCTGAACATCTTCCTGGAAACAGGTCTCAGCTGCAAAATTTAGGTCTAATACTGAATATTCTCTGTGGTTTTGATTTTGGCCCATCTCTCTTCCTCTGTCCCAGGCTGCTTTAAATCCTCTGATAAAGCACATCTTCTCTTAGGTGATTTCTCTCATCTCCTGCTGTGAGGGATCAAAACAGTGACTAGCATGTCTTGAGCTCTGGGTCAAGTATGCTATGTGCTTCTTTATCACAGCAGGATGAATGTTCCAGGAATGGGGGGACACAACCACCTCCACCAACCCTCAGGGCACCAAGTGCATTTCAGGAGGTTGGACAAATGCTTGGGCAAGTCATCTCCTAACTCAGCCTTTATTGTTCTGCCCTTCTGGGAGGAGTTCAGTTGGATGTGACACTAAGCAAGGCCCTTTGCTCCTTGCAGCCACAACCACCTCCTGCAGGTGGGTTTTACCTTGGGTTAGGTTAAAAAACCAAAACAAACCTAATAATAAAAATAAATCCTTAATCTTGCAGGACACAGAGGAAAGGGGTAAGAGCAATTTGCTACTAACTATGCAGTTGAAATCTCAGAGTCACGGAAGTGGAGACTCCACACACAACCGTGATGGAGGTGCATCCACCTTCCTCTTTGTGGATGAGTAACACCCTGGGGTGGGACAGACCCACCCCGGTACAAAGCATTGTCAGTACCCACTGTGTCTTTCCTACAGTGAATCACTTGCACTACAGCTGAATGTTTGTCTGTTCCCGTTCTTTGTTTTGTCCTGGATTTTCTTTGTGAACTGTATTTGGTCTTGTTCTTTAGGCTTTTAGTGTAATGTGTGTTTTTAGAGCAATAAAACGTGGCAGCTTTTTATACAAAATATCTGGCTCTGCCTCTTTCACAGTCCTTAAGCCCATGAGACCCATCTGGGAAGCTGCAGGCTGCTGCGGTGCCCTTGTCACAGTCCTGATGTGCCTCTCCCATCCCATCTGCCTGCACGTCCCTTCCCAGGGCAACATCTTGCACTTGGAGGCAAAACTGTTTTATTCTTGCAGCTACATGATCAGCTTTTGCCCAAACAGCTACAGCTGTTAACTCTGTTCCAGCCCGACCCTCAGGCTCTTGGGCTGGTTTGGTGGCTGCTGCGCAAAGGACTCACATGGTCTCTTGTCTGCGGCCACATCATGTATTTTCCAGGACATCTTTCTCTCCAGCCTGGCGCTGGTTACCTGGTCCCATACCTTGGGTTGAAACATTGCCCAGAGAGCAGCAGGTAGTGTTGAATGTTGGCAAGAGAAGGTGAAGTTCCAGCTGGCAACTTCTACATCCAAAGTGAGATGATCATTGTCACCCGTTCCTCTCTCATTGCCTTCTCAGAGTTCCAGCCTCCAGCAGCACAACTGTTTTCTTTGTTGCCCTCGAGCATGTGGACTGGTAGCCCGGCATGGCTGGCAGATGGCAGCTCCTACCTCATGAATGACCTCCGGCCAGTCCTGAAGAAGGCCTCGATCTGTTCCAGTGACCTGCCTTTGGTTTCTGGAACACAGCAGCCTGTGAATAAGATGTTCCCAGCACAGATGATGGCAAAGAATAGGAAGGGAACCTCAAGTCCGAAGGCATTCTGCGAAGTGGGACAGAAAGCAGACATGAGCTGGTGCAGAGAGGGTCTGAGGAGAAGCTGCCAGACACCCTCCTGGGGCTGTACCCACCACAACATGCAGGAAGAGCTGGGTCAGGGTGAAGGCTGTCAGCCAGCTCACAACAACGCAGAGGCCCGAGGCCACCCCACGGGCTTTCAGAGGGAGGATCTCTGACATCAGCAGCCAAGTGATGGGGCCCCAGCCCATGGCATAACCTGCAGGGGAGGAGGGGTATGTTGAGGCTGTTGAGACTTCAAAGCCCACTGAAGAGTGCAGAAATGCCTTGTGCCTTTCTGCCCTGCTCCCCATCAATCATTTCTCCCCCCCATACTCATGCTCTGCCAGTCCTCAAAGTGCCTTCAGATGCCATCTTTCTCGGTCTTCCAGGGACATCTACCTGCCTTCCCCCTCTAAGCCCTATCTCCTTGCTCCATATCACCCTGCCTTGGATGAGAAACATCCCCCCAGGCTGGTACCCGACCCTACGCTGTGGGGCCTGGTCTTTCTCTCTCTGCACCTACCCATTATGAAGAACATGGTTGCCAGGAGAGGGATGAGGGTGATGTAGTTTGCTGGCTCAGCAGGAAGGTTGGCAGAGCTCACCAGGGTCTTGTTGGCAATGGTGCTGTTCTGAGAAGCTGGCACAAAGTGGATATAGAGCCCCATGGTCAGGTTGGAGACCAACATGACACCAGCTGTGGAGAGATGCAACAGCACAGTGGGATCGATGGGTGGGTGATTCCTTCTGTGCCAAGGACTCGGTTCATGGGAACGTTTCTGCTCAGGAGCTGAGTCACCACTAAAGGAAGGAGACCTACTCCTCTCCCTGCCTAAGTGCTGCATGGCTGGAGCTTCCACTCCTGCACGTTTGCAGAACCCCTGGAAATTTTTAAATGAGAGCTTCCCTTGCACAGTGGTGGGAGAGACACTTACCTGATACAAACAGAAGAATCTTCCTCCCGGCTTTATCCATTGACACGGCAGCGATCGCCACCGAGAACAGACGTACCAAGCCAACCAGAGCCGCGTCGTACTCGGGTTTCTGCAACAGCAAAAGCAGTGGAGAAGCTGAGATAGGACAGCCACGGAAAGGGCAGGTTCCTACACGTGTTGCCTTGACTCTGGCTGATGACTCTGAGTTTCAGGCTGCTCTTCTCTGGTCTCTTCCTACAAGAGAGTAGCTTTGACAGAGGAGGAGAGCAGGGAGGCAGTGGGGCCAGTCCTGTTCCCTGTCCTCATGCAGCCTGTTGCTGGGCAGGTGCTTGGCCATTGCTGCCAACCAGGTGCTATAAAAAAGGCTACAAACTTGGGGTCTTAGAGCTGCAGGGGTCTGGGAGCTTTGGGCAGCCACCACTGAAGATGGAGCAGTCTGAGCGCAGGCCAGGCCCCAGGGCTCACCAGGATGACGGATGTTTTCTTGAATATTGACTGCAGGTACACGAGGACACAGGTGACACCAGAGAGCTGCTGCAGGAACCTCATCCCCACCGCGATCAGGATGGGTTTGTAAATGAAGGGATCCTTGATCTCGGCACAGGAAACCCGCCGGCTCTGGAGGGGACAAGGCCAGAAAACTCAGATGTTACCACCTCTGGGCATCGCCGTGACACCAGGAAATGGCTCAGGAGTTGCCCACAGGAGGCTGGATGTTGCAGTTTCCCATGACATCTCCCCCATGCTGGAGCTGAGCCTCCTCACCTGCTTCCTCACACTGTCCTTGATCTGCTCATACTCCTGACTGTAGTCCGTGTCTGTGCCCCGCAGCCAGCACAGTGACCTCAGTGCCTCATCGTCCTTCCCCTGGGAGAACAGGAACCGGGGCGAGTTGGGCATGAAGCAGAGCAGGACGATCATGGCGAGCACGGGCACCTCCCCTGCGACGGCCAGCCAGCGCCAGTCCAGGACCAGCCCTGCCAGAGCAGTGTGGTTAGGAGTGGAAAAGCAGCAGGGAAGGGTGTCCTGGACTTGCCTCCATGTGGGCACCCCAGCAATCCTGCCCCGACCCCTTCTGCACGCCTGAGGTGGTGGTTGTGAGCTGGGTATGAGGGGAAGGATCCATCAACCCTTTGCTAAGGCCTCCCTGAGGGTTTCCTGCTCTCGAACACCCAGATACTTGCCCAGCGCATACAGGACGAGGGAACCCAGAACTGCCATGATCTGAGGACAAGCTCCCAGCATTCCTCTGACGCCAGGGTGGGAGATCTCGGAGATGTAGACCTGGAGTAGGACAACACTTGCTTAACAGAGCTGCAGTCTACAGTCATCACCAGAAGCTGTCCTCTGTCACCTTGCAGTCATCTACTGCAGCCAGAGGAAACCCAAACTGCTGGGAAACTGCCCTCTCAGGATGGAAACTTGAGCAGTCCAGCAGTTTGATGTGCTCATGGCAGGAGGAGAGGACAGCCTTCTAGGCACCACCGCTTGCTTCCCTCACCCCAGCGTGGGAGATGTGCTTCAGTGGCACACTCAGACTCCCGTTACTGAACGTTGTGCCCTAGGCTTACTCAACTCTTGCCTTCCCCTCTGTGTGCAACGTGTGAGGTCAACATTTGGTAAATATGGGAGGAAATAACTGCTGGGAGGAATGGGGAAGGGATTGGGGACCTGCCTTCCCTTTTCTGCAGGCAAGAAAGTCCAGCACTGTGGAGGCAGCTTGATCTGGCTGTTCTAGGACAGCTAATCCCGTGCATCCTCCTCCCCTAGTCACCCCACTGCAGCCCTGGAGCTCGGCTGATGCCTCCAAAAAGTAATGGGATGCCCTGGGCTCAGTTATGGCACTGCCTCCTCTCCCACTGGGCACATCTCCAGCAACCTCCCTCCCATGGCACGTTACCGGGATGGAAGCGGATGTCACACCCCCGGCGTAGCCTGTCAGCACCCGTCCCAGCAGCAGCATCCCGATGCCCTGGGCGCCGGCCATCAGCGCGTAG
>JAAGNO010014247.1:43137-71557 GCA_033439905.1 Ceryle rudis | reverse complement strand
ATCTCAATATATTAAAACATTAACAGGGCATATATGGAAGAAAAAGAAGCAATGAGAAGAGAAAGGTGCATTAACAGAGAGGTGTTTCTTTGTATTTTTTTCTTGCTGCTGAAGGAAAGAACTAAAGAGGAAGACTCACAAGCAAAGAGTCTTCCTTACCCATTTAGAGAGGAAGCTCGTAAAATCGTGCTTATTTGTTTTCAAGGAATCCAGGTTCATTACAGAGTGCTTTAAAGAGTTCCAGTGCACATCTACAAGAGAAATTATACTTCTGTGTGAAAGATTTTAACTTAAAGTTTAGCAAGAAATTTATGACTCTTGAACATAAATTCAGAATTCTTCTGTGGTAGAATCTCTTGAGAGTCGATATAGAATTACAGCAGACATTTCTAAAATGTTTTTAATGATATGTAGCTTAGAGAATCTTTTCACCATTCTCTATATCTGGTCTACTTTCTTCTACAGGGCCTCTTTGTAACCTTATCTGAATACCCACAGAATCCTTTGCTAGTAAGGTGATGCTGACTGCTTTACTGCTGTTGACTAAGTGTGTCCTAGAAATGTGGATCTCCATTGAAAAATTAAACACAGGACAAAGACACAAAATTCACATCCTCTCATACCTCCTTGACACTGGTGCAGCCTTACCGACCTCAGGTAGATCACAGAATCACAGAATATTAGGGGTTCAGAGGGACCTCCAAAGGTCATTCAGTCTAACCCTCCTGCCAGATCAGGATCAGAACTAGGGCAGAACACACAGAAATACAACCAGACAGGTCTTGAAAGTCTCCAGAGGAGGAGACTCCACAACCTCTCCAAGGAGTCTGTTCCAATGCTCTACAACTCTTACACTAAAGAAGTTCTTCCTCATGTTGAGGTGGAACTTTCTGTGCTCGAGCTTGGATCCATTGCCCCTCCATTAGATTAATTTTCAGTCTTCTCCTCTCCAGACTAAAAAGCCCCAGGACTCTCAGACTTTCCTCAAAAGGCGTGTGTTCATCCTTGGAGCCCTCCGTTGGACTCTCTCAAGTAGATCTCTGTCCCTCTTGAACTGGGGAACCCAGAAATGGACACAATGCTCCAGGTGAGATCTCACTAGGGCAGAGTAGAGCAGGAGGAGAACCCCCCTTAATCTGCTGGACACACTCTTCTTAATGAACCCCAGAATAACACTGGCCTTCTTGGCCATAAGAGCACTTTGTTGTCCCACGGATAACTTCTTGTCTATCAGGACTCCAAGGTCCTTTTCCATGAAGCAATTCTCTAGCAGATAGCCTCCTAACAAGCATTGGTGCATTTTACTGTTCCTTCCCAGGTGCAGGACTCTACACTTGCTCTTGATAAACCTCATGAGGTTCCTTTTTGCCCAGCTCTCCAGTCTGTCCAAATCTTGCTGAATGGCCACACAGCCTTCAAGTGAATCAGCCAATCCTCCCAGTTTTGTGTCATCAGCAAACTTTCTGAGAGGACACTCTGTCCCATCATCAAGGTTGTTGATAAAGATGTTGAACAGGACTGGAACCAGCACTGATCCCTGGGGGACTCTACTCGTTACAGGTCTCCATCTGGACTTTGCACCATTGATCACTACTCTTTGGGCTCTACTGTGTAGCCAGTTTTCAATCCATTCCACTGTCCATTCTTCTATCCAAAATTCCTAAGCTTGCTTACGAGAATGTTATGGGATGTGAAAAGCAAAAGGCAAAAAATTATAAGAAAGCAAAGGCAAAATCTGTGACACAAATGCCAAACAAGAGCGCTCCTACAAGTTGTGGCATTTAAAAATAATTTTCAGTTCCTGAAAGGAATATAAAGCAAGATATTAACTAAGCCATCTTTCTGTTAGCAATCCATGTAGTTTTCCATATTTCTAAATACACTTGGCACAAAATCACCAGGAGTAGCATCAATGACAGTGTTTATACTTGTAGTTCATATATAAGATTATTCTGTTACCTGTACATGATAAACGTAAACCAGGCTCCTGTGAAGGCAATTCATAAATGTCAGCCACAAGGAAAAAGACAATAAAGTGGTTTACATTATTGTAAATGTAAACGTAAAGCATGTTTACTTTTTATTAACTAGTTCAAACTGACAAGCTTTCACCTCTACTCAGTAACATAGCAGGTAATTATGGCCAAGACCTTTCGTTATGCACTTAAAGAGGAAACTGTAAAGTAAACTGAAACATAACAAGAATCATTGCTTGCTGATCACAACTTCATTGTTGGTATGACTAACTCCTTAAGATGCTAATTAAAACATATGACTTCATTTCAAATAATCACTTCGGTAATTTTTTTAGGATTAGCAGAGATCAACATTCAAGATCAGTGGATTAAAATATGAGTAGCAAAAATGAACTCAGGTGAAAACACATTGTACACAGCTCATTTCTCTGCAAAAGATCTTCTTTCCATTATTCCCTTAATGAAGGATCTTCCCACTAATGCTAAGCATGTGAATTTTAAGTACTTCTGAAACATGTTCCTTTTCAGCTGTCAGTGCCACGAAAACCTCTCTGTGAGCCCTTCCAACAGGACTCATGTCTGAGGAAGGAGCTCCATCTGAATTCAGTTCACTAGGATGGTTTAATATTCCTTTTTATGGAACATCTCCAAGGAAACAGTTAAGAGACTAAAAGACATGAGACAAAAATTGGGAAATCTCATCTTCCAAGTTCTGTTGTTAAGAGTCATCTTACAAGCCGGAAGAAAAATACAACTCTCACAAAACCCAGGACATAGAGATCGTGGGAAATGGGGTTAATAATGTACATGCCATGATCTTCCTTCTTATGTGGAATTAGGGATGAAGTTCTCTTATCTGGGCCTGACAGCAGTAGTGCTTTTTCTAATCATCCGTTTTTGTCTATAAGAAAAGCATTAGGAGAATCCTCAATCTTCCTTTCTGCTGTGTCTTCACCTCAGGTGATATCAGGCCTATTACTGCTACAAACCAGGAAAAAGACACACAGAAATTATCATTTATATTACAGAGATGGAAAGCCTATCCCTAAACCCAGCACTTGGTGGTCAGAGAGAAATGATACGACACAGAAAAAAGCCTGATTCTCATTTTCATCTGACACCCTTCCCTAGGAAGCTGACCCTCTTATACCTCAGTTTCACCCAACATGTTCCTTATCTATTCTTTTATAACATGCATATTTGGATGGATAAGCTGGGATAAGATGGTAGAGGAAGGACCAGTGATACAATAGCAAAGGTAGGTGAACTCTACTTTGGCCCAATTCAGAGGCAATATATATAATGCATTTGTGCTCAGCAGCATGAACCCTTCTGTTATCTTACTGTTACCAGTACCATTCTTTGCAAAGAAATGTCATTTACCACATTATTTCTCAGTTCCTACCCTGGATCCTGAAACAGCATTCAACAAATCCCCACCTTGAAATCTTTATGCATTTTTTAAGTTTTAGCCTATTATACAGACCTTAATCTGAGTTTCTGGAACATTGAGATGGAAATGCTGGGAATCTACTGAAGAGGGACAAATCAGTTTGAAAATGGGCTCTTGCTCTAATTTATGGACAGGCAGGATTCATCACAGTTAAACAACAGGGGTCAAACTCTGATGGGAGCAATTTTTCTTTGTTTTATCAACAATGCCCATTATTAGATGAGCATATACCTTGACATTAAGCCAATGGAACCTACATGGGAAACCTGGCATTAACTCTTCTGACAAATTAAAAGCCAGGCTCCCAAACCCAGTGAATGTGCCTGTGTTCTCAACCCGTGCTGTTTCACAGCTACTAAATTTCTGAGCTCTATTCTTCTATTTTTCTTCAGTTTGGGAATATAAACAATAAACATTTGATATTGCTTATGCTGATTTTGTACTTAGAAATAAGAACTGTCAGAAAATAATCTGAAATGGAAATTCAAGTGCGTAAAAACACATGTCCATTAGGAAAATAAATTCAGTCCTGAAACCTTTACAGGACAAAATATTCAGTCAGAAACTGTGAACTACTTTAAAATATATTGAAGTAGAAAGCCTTAGTTGGGCTAAGTATGGGCGTAAGCATACTGGCATTGCTTTCCTCTTTTATTTTTGCTTCAAAGCGAAATCGAATAATGTATTTTAAAAATTAATTATAATCAATAAAATAGGTGTAGAAACATACACACTCTGTAAAATCAAAGTACACTAATTTCTAAAGCACACTTAAGTTTTCTAGAAATTAGTGAGATCTGTGCAGGGGCCTGCTTTTCAGCAAGAGCTGAGTACCAGACATGATTAAGCTATTTTGTTTTGTATTTTTAAAAGATAACTTCATATGATAGCTTAGCAATTATTTTCAAATTGCACTTCTCTGAATATATTACTTTATGCACAATCTTTTATCAACATTTCTGTCACTTGTGTCACTTTTTTTTTTTAAATCAAAGTCCTTCTTTTCACATGAAAATTAAACTTTTGAATCCCTATTGACAAACTAAGAGCTTACGCACAACATAAAAAATTCCAAAGAACCAAAGAATGTTTATTAGAAAATGGCATCTATAAAGGACAAAGAAGCCAAGGCAGTCTCTTGGTAGCTAAAACATGTGACAGACCCATGGGCAGCTTCAAAGCTGCTAGTATGATGCATCTGCCAAGCAGCCAGCTGCTTCTGCTAGACAATCTTCTTTGTGCCTTGGCATCCAGATCTTGTGCTTGCCACTCAAAAGCAACAGAAAGAGTCACAAGATATAGGATGTTAGCTACCCCTTCATATTACACCTGTAAAAATCCCTGTGTAGATAGTGGGTGCCATGGGAAGCGACATTTTTGCTCTAAAATGCTGATGCAGTTGTTCGTAGGTGGAAAATGAAAACTGAAAAATACATTTCTTGTAAGAGCTCCTTTGTCCTCAGGACTCAGAAAAGCTCTTGTGGCATAAAAAACTATTATTTTAATTATTTCGAAGTCAGCTAAGGTACCAAAGATTAGATGGATCAGGAAATGTCAGAGTAAGGATTCAAGTATGTCTCCTTCAGAAACAAGCCAAATAATCACTTCTTCCTTGCAAAGGATAGATAATTTCTACATATACCAAGAGGTTTGCTGTACAGCAATCATCAGGAATGAAATAATTACAACTAAGTTAAACTATATTTGCACAGAATCTCCTCTTAAAAGCCTTTCACAGTTTTAATGGAGGATCTTGTAGATCTTAGATATTATATTTTATACCATTCTATACAATATTAAAGCAAATCTGTGATTTGCAATTAAATTCTGTAAATCGATTCTGAGAAGTCTGCCTCTTCTCTCAAACCTTAAGGAATTTTATAGTAAGAGTAGGCCTGATTTGATTGCTTCAGGCTTATGTATGAATTCTTATTTTTATGGGTACCTCAGAAGGGAATAAATTGCTGTTCAATCCTCTGTAAACTTAAAAGCAGTAGGAAACATGATGGAAAGATTTGGCATTGGCTACAGCATGGCTAGCTGGATTTAAAAGCTCATAGCACAGCGATTTGAAAGTCTCAGATACGTTTCCAGCCAGGTTCATTCCCTAGCAAGAACTGATCAGGTGAACAGAACACCACCTAGTCCCTCTCAGAGCTGCTTCTATCCTACTGCTCACTTTACATCCATCCACTGAGCTAGTTTCTGTGTCCAGTAGGCAGCCTGGAATCAGCTTCTTTGAAACATTCATATATTATATCATATCCAATGATATGGCAACATTTATACAAGACAGACAATTAAAAGACAGTGAGAGCCATGGATTAAAGTGTAGAGTGAAAAGTTTTTGGAACATTAGACAAAGCATGGTGCATTTCAGACTTGGATAAGGATTCTGCAGTAATGAGGGTGTCTGGTGTACTTATTTGTGTTCTGAGGCCTGAATTTATGGGAAGCTGTTATATTCACTGAAATAATGAAGGGAAAGTAGTAATTAAAAAATGCTATGATGCTATGACTCAACAAAAAGCTTGCAAGAAGGGCAAGTAAGCCCCCCTGGAAGTTACTCAGATTAAGTTACCCTCAGTTTGAGGAGTAACTACTTGTTAGCAAATAAAATTTTATTATTTTGACTATGCAGTTTGTTGCTCTGTTTGCAAATTTCCTGATCTCGCCTAACTTTTAGTTCTGAAATACACATGGTCAGGAACTAAAATGATTAAACTGTGTAACCTGTTTATTCAGATCATATACTGAAAAGTATCTTATTTAATATGTATCTACTGTAAAGTGATTCCAACAAAGCTGCTCAACAAAAAATGAGCTCTCAAATAAAGGAAGAGAATCCTTACCCTCTCTGACATCTGCCTGCAGGCTCAACTCTCCATCAATAAACTGCAATATAGAAATTTACCTGTCTAATTATATTTGGTGTTTAAATCCTATCAATCATAAAGCCAGATGAATTCTTAAAAGCACTATATTTTGACATGCCTCTGGGTTCTACTTCAAGAAATGCTGCAGCTCAACAGGACTGTGATATACAGGTGTATGAGTTAATAAAATAAATTTGCCCAAGACATTCCTTAGCCTCAGCTTCTCACTTCTCCATAATCAGCTTCTCAAGACCTTCCATCAGTAAATTAAATATGTCCATGTTATTTCATGGCATTAAGCCTGCTTATACTAGCTAAAGATCTTGTTCAATTTGCCTATGCAGCTACCTCACATTTTATCCATCTTTCAGGATATGTGACAAATACAGATGTCCTGCATGAGAAAAAGTATGTACAATCCAATCCACCAACAGTGTCAATATTGGCTAAAGCTTACTAATTAACCTGTGAAAAGTGGATAAGCTAATTAGCAGGACACACTAAATAGAATGGCATTAGTCAGTCAATCAATGCTGGTTTCCACTAAATAAATGAGTAATTCCCACATATTCTGGGTCATTGTCAATCTCTCAAATTTTCCATTGAACTAAAAAATCTAAAACTGAAAATACTGTCCTGGTTCAAGTTGCTACTTGTACTCCCACAGATCATCAGTGGTTACATTCTCGGTAACACTGAAACAGCTTCCGTTGCTTCAGACTGGTTTCTGTTCCCTTCACTCAAAACAGCAAATGAGACCATAATTTTCCAGGTCCTAAGAGACCTCAAAAGTTGTTCCAACAAATTTTCTCACTTGTGGAAGTACTTGCTGAGGTATAAAACTCTGAAGCATAAAGAAACCCTGCCACAGGCACAAATGACATAAGGAAGCTGCTTTAAGTGGTGTCTAATCTTTGTTGATGGGCAGAGCCTTAAGTTACTTTGAGCCAACTCCCAGCATGCTTCCAGACCACAGGTTGCAACCATTCTACAGATATCTAACTTTAGAAACAATAGTACAAGTAACCCCAAAAGAATATCCTCAAATATGCTTTCACTACAAGGCCCACTGCCCAGACTTCAGTTCATTTACTTCAGTGATTAAAGCCTTACAGGAATATCTCAGGTCTCTAATGATTCCGATAGATGAAGGTGTAAATACTGACTTTCAGTCACGGCCCTTGCATTTTCACTGGGAGCTTGTAATTGTTTATGGTACCCCTTTAGTACTAAAACAACAACAAATACTACGTTGGAGACAAGGTTAAAATAAAATGCTCATTGTCCTTATGAGTATTGTTATTTTCTGATTTTAGAGTTTTCTTATATAAGTAGTTTATTTTGGCTAGTATTAATCCTTAATGCCTGTGCCACGCAAAATCTCCTGCTATGTGTGCATTCAGATATCGCAAGTAATATTTTGGAAATGAAACATTTCCATTAGTTTAGATAAAAACTAATTCAGTGGGAAAGAATGACTGACCCATATAAATACCAGCTGGAATAAAAATGCATGCTGAAGCATCTCTTATTGATTAGCAGATTTGCTCTTGTGCATGCTATTTCACAACATGCTTAATCAATCCTTCTCTGAAAGATTCCAGAAAGATTCAAAGAAACTCTTGATTTTGATAAATAGTCTGTCAAGCAAGGTTAGACTTGTAATGTATTTAACCATCATCTGGACCTTACATTCTCATTTCAGATACAGATATATAGGTCCTAATATGTAATACAAAACCCCCCAAACCCACACACACTCCTAGAGAAATTATGTATTTTGCTATGAAAGAGTTGGCATTCTACTTTGAAAAACGCTGTTACCAATGTATGAGGTGATCTCATTCTGAGAGGGTATATGCTCTTTGTAGCCTGCTCTTTGAAAATTTATGACTTTGTGTGATACAGCAGAGGATTATGTAGCTTTGCAGTAAATAACAGGCATTGAAAGTCATCTTAAGTGCACTTTCCAACATGATGCCTTGTGCACTTTCCAACATGTTTTGGCTGACATTTCAAAATTTCCACCAAACATGAAAATGCATTGAATCACTGGGAAAGCCAAAGAGAAAAGCCTGAGATACAAGATCTCCACCAAGCACAATGAAATAAGGGAAATTACAATGTGGTGAGGAGAGGTGAGATGATAGCAGAGAAACACCCTCATGTGCAGTATGCATAAAAGAGAAATGATGCTTCATTCAACCATTACTCTTTTCATAAGTTACTCCAAGACATCCATCAAGAACATTTCTCCGACAACGTTGTCTACTAGAGTACACACCAGTTTAGAGACACAAGAATTCTTGGCTGCATATAGTACATAGGGAATTAGCTGCTAATGATGATTAAAATTTGTACAAATGATCAGTTAGCAATACACATATGCTTAATGTCTGGCAGAACGTTTAACCGGAATCTTCAAGTATGGGGTTTTTTTTTCCTTACACTATAGCCAACACAGAGGAGATAGCTGCACATGATGCTGGCATATAAATTTCAGACCTTTCCAGGATGCATCTTTAGGATTAAATACACATTTTTTTTCAAATGCTTCAGTGAAAAAAGATTATCTTCAAGTACATAGCTGCTGTTTTTCAATGACAACTTTTTACTTTCACAAATAATATTTGGATTTACTGGAGGCAAGCAAGACTGCAGTACAGAAAGCAAACATTAAGGCAGTAAAATATCATCACTTCTTTTGTCTGTAAGAGACCTTTCATGTGGAACACCAAAAATGAGCATTATCTTCTAATACCTACTGGAGGATTTCAGCTAGCCAAGTGAAAAGAATAAGCACTGCATCATTGCTATATTACATTTTTAAAGTATTAATCTCCTTCTGATTTAGAACTGATACCACTTCACACTTTATCCACTCATTCTGCAGGTGTATGCTAAGCACGGAGCATGTAGTACTGAAATGCAAGTACAAAAAGCACTGAAATGAAGCAGTGCTCAAAATAATGGGAATGCTGCTTCTTAAGTTAGAGACTTGATTTATTAGAAATGGTTCAAACATTTTTCCTAATTAATGTGAGCAAAGTGCCTAACAAAACTAGAGAATGTCTCTAGTTTGGACTCCACTAATACTCATCCTTTGCACTTCAAAGGGCAAATCTGGGTAGAAGAAAAGAGGGAGCCCTGGTTTTAGTCTCAGTGACAACATTAAAAAGTGCCATTTAATGTCATATGTGAGACATGGCTGATGAACAGCTTCTATGTTTTTCAACTTAAATTGTAAATAAGCCTTGAAATGGAGTTGAAAAATCTTCCTGTTATCTCATACCCATATTTCTCTTCACATCCTAAGAGTCAGACAGGTTTAGAAATATATGCAAATATATTTCCTAGTACTGCAAGAAATTTGAGCTTCTATTTTCTGACAGGTAAGATGAGTTATTGAGTCCAGATTCATCTCTGGAATTGAACCTAAATCAGGCTTAGCTATCTAATAGTGGGAATCATACTGCACATTTTTTTCTTTCTAAAAGGTCTATGTCTGAAGTAGACATCCTGAGATGTAGAGTTACTTCACAGACACCAATCTTAGGACTTGCTTAAGCATAACACACATCTGATGGTCTTCACTTCTCCCATTCTAGCTTTTTTTGCTACTTTAAGAAACATACCCATTCAATGCACTGCCTCTGCCAAAGCCCATTCTAGGCTGCCTCACTCAGGGTTGTATATTCCCAGAGCCAAGAAAACACCAAAGTCCCTCTGGAGATCTGGCTCAGGATGATTTGCCAACAGGTGTGACCCATGTCACTGTCAGCATCAGAATTAAGGTTTCAGGAGACCTGGCTTCCAGTCCAAAGCACAAAAATTACTCTTGCGAGAGATATCAAATGCTCAAAATTATGTACAATCCTTCATCTAACTTGTATGTGCAGTCACGGTGAGGCCATATCACTTGGCAGCTCCAAATGCTGAATGTAGTCCTGGCATAAAAGCAGAGCGACAAGACAATGATTTCTTCCCCACTGCAATTTGACTTCCATATAAAACAGCCCAGGGAGAAGGACAGCTGCCAAACTTCATGAAGTTAACCCTTTATATATCTCTTGGGCAAGATTTTAGATCAACTATTTATTAATGCTACTCACAATGACAATTACCTTCAATTTTCTTTTGCCTAAGTTGAAGTTCTGCCTCCAAAAGTAGATTTCTTTACAAATGTACAAATCATTCCTGGATCAAATTATGAGAAATTTTGACAAACCACTTCTGCTAGTGGAACTAAAGAACACTTACTCTGCAACATGTCTTCTAGCTTGGCCTTTGATGGCACAAAGAGTATGGTATTTTAATGTGGGGATTTGCTAGAAGGAATGACTCAAAACTGTAAAGCTGTTTTTGTCATCCTGGAAGTGGGATGTGAAGAAAACACCTTGTCTGAAAGCAAACAAGGAATGGTTTGAAAGTGCAGATAACAAGGCTGGGATGTGTTGTGTGTGTTAAACTAGCAGATCACAGGAGCTGACACTCCTATTCCACATTACTTCAGAGAAAACCCCAAAACTTTCATAGATCTTTAAACAAAGAACGATATTACTGACAATACTAGCGTCAATACTGAAGATCTGTTTTGACATCTAGTGTGGTCTTGCTATCAACATGATTTGGTATCAAGAGTTTGTCAAGTTGGTACCATTAGCAATAATTCAACAAAGTCTGCTGAGTTACCTTTTAACTTTCCTACGTGCATAATCCAACTCATTAAGGAAAAACACTAAAATCAGTTTAACTGAATGTATTCATATGGTATTTTGCTTTTTCCTTGACTCTACTTAAAAGCAAATGTAATGCTTAATGGTACGCATTTCTAAGAAAGCTGAAGGAAGTCAGGTAGATAATGACTAACAAGGAAGATTAATGACATGTAGTAAAATGTATAATAAACTAAAGAATTATTATTTGATAAAGTCTTGCATTCATACACACGTGCATACATACTTCTTCCAGTCACACCTAGGGATGTAGCTTATGATTATGTTTAAGTGTTAAAATGCTATGTAAGATTTCCTTTGACAATATCGTTTTGCACTTTACTGTACTGATGTTACTGCAGAAGTAGTTGTAAGTTTTGGCTAGTATGTACACTAAATGTAGGTCTGAAAGCCATCTTTACTGAGAACATTTTGAATGTTACTTCTAGCTCTGGGGAAAAACCCTTTAAAATCTGAAATTTTCTACATAGAAGTTGAGGTTCATTTAAGAATTTTTTTTTTAATTGTTTAGTATGAAAAAGGACAAACACACACGCACCCCTCCCAACCTAAAGAAGCCAAGACTCAGCTACATTCTTGAAGAATGTTTGACAAACTCACCCCTTTTTGTTAGTGAATGAGAGCAGTAGATAGGTTTCAATTTTTACAGACATGTTCTTTATTCAAAAACGTTTAGTGAAAGGTCTATTACAATGTATGTCTGCCTACAGCTTGTTCATAAAAGAGTACCTGTGACGTTTTTAAAGTGATCAGCCATTTATTATTCTCTCTGTGGTGTGACCACCACTATCTTGCCCAATATTAAGACACAAGTTAGCTATGTAATACTACTAACATTATTTCTATTCTGTGTAAAAAAAAAAAAAAGAACTTCATACAGTAGATTTACTGCAAATGGTGAGCTGATTGTGTCTGGAACTCTCTCATTTAAAAAAAAACAAACCACCATCCTATTTATATACAAATTTGTATAATTCCAAATTTTATGTTCAAAAGCATCCACAATCAACCTCTGTCACAGAAATAATGCTAAAAAAAAATAAATAAATTCAGAGTTAAGCTTCTACTGAAGGAAAAGGTGCTCCAAAGTTAACAACTAGTTTCTGATTTGACCTTACCTTAGAATTCTCCTTGTGGCCAAGTCATCATCACAGTTACCAATTCTGGAAATTATTCTTTTTCTCTCAAAACCAGAGATCCCTCCAAAACAATGATTAACCCACATTTCTTCAATGAAATAAACACATCAAAATTAAAATATGCATGTATCAAACACACGTGGCAATCCTCTATGTTATTTATGGCCTTTTTTGGTATAATTAATTCATATGGGTAGTTAAAAAAAGTAATTTACAGTCTGGCATCCTGAGTTTAAAGCTTTATTTCCCTAACATCCACTAAGAGAGTAATCAATTTAGTGGTGAAACAGAGCTAATAATTCTGTAGAAATTTTACAGTATATTTGTGCTTTAGCATGAAGTTGTTGCTTATCCCTGGCCTTAATTTGTGTAATGGGGGCTATTTGTTCATACACACATTTTATTTTCCTTGCATGATACAATGAATCAGGAAAGATATATAAAATTGATCGACAAGCGATTAATTATAAACCACTGTTACTTTCTGATTACCCTGCATTTTTATTGCAGCCTCCTTTTAAACCTGCTTCTGAATCTGATGAACAAATTTCTTCTCTGTATGGTATTTTCTTCCCTTTTTATACACCTTAATATGACAAGACTCTCTTTTTCAGTCAAATAATTACAATGATTAGACTTTTTTTCTACCCATTCTTACTCTCAGGAACACAGTACTGTATGTAACCTTTCTGCATTCCTTTTATGAAAACAAAGGCAGTTAATATGTTTTGTAAGGAAAATTACAAATGAAAAAACTTAATGTACTTTTGGCATCAGTTCAGGTTTTATTTATTATAGTGTTCATAATGATATTTAGGTAATACAATTGGAATCAAGCAGTGTAAAAAGCAGAATGGACATGTTAAAGGCTCAGTCTTGCTAGTAAGGCATGTTGCCATGGATTGTTTACCCAGATGTTCTTCAGATTACCTTGAATTTGTTTTGAAAGGCCAAGGCCATACATTTTGCATTTTGCTTCTCCCCATTCTGTACAATATGTACTAATATCATTGAGAAAAAAAAATTTCAAACTAAGAAATATGGAGGTAAAGAGAAAGTGTATTTCACTTTGCCAGAAAAAGAAGAGGCCCACATTTACTGTTTTCTTTACACATTCTCAGAAAGAGATTATTTAAATGGTGGACAAGAACCAAATGAAATAAATACTGTTCTACAGATTTAAGGCTAGCACACACAGTGGTTAAACGTACCTATACACGGCGCCACTGGTGAAAAAGAAATGAAAAAGGAACTAGATGGCCAGAACAATGTTGTGTAGTACAGTGAGTTCATGACCTACTGCAAAAATGAGTCACCTACTACTTTCACAGTTGTTCACTGCCCTGAATTGGGCAAGACTTCCAATGTACAACTTCTATTTCTTCCTAATTAAAAAGATTGTAATAATTTTAGGAAATAACCAAAACAAAACCTAAACACATAAAAAAGAAATTTTAATTTAGTTTTTGTAAAATGGAAGTATGAAATCAAAGCTAATTTCTATAAGCAAAATAATAGAATATTCACAGCACTTGGTTGGAGAGTGCAGCTCAAAGTAAATGAAACATTAAAATATGTCTCGCAAACTTCTTGCATTTGACAAATCACACTTTCCGCCAATGAGAGAAGCCATTCTCTCAAATATTTCCATCCAGGCAATCACAACCAACATCTCTATTTTGTTACAGAATTTAGCAACAAACCTCTTTGTTATAAAGTTAGAGTGTACTATGACTAGCAAGTCATTTTACTTCTTGTACTCCTGGATCTTCTCATGCTTTAAGGAACCCTTCAATTATTTAGCAGGTAAGATCAACCAAATTTTGGAAAGATTTTGTACAGACCAAAGTATTAGAAGCTGCACCAGCTTATTTCACTTGGGACTTTGACAGAGTGGTTTAGGTTGGACTTTTCATAGAGGAATGGATAAATAAGGAAAATTAATGGATCACTGGCAGGATAAAGAAAGAGACTGTATGTACGTCCAAAGAGGAGGTTAACTTAAAATGAGAGGTTTTCCACTCAGAAGAGTTTCTGGGCTCTAAATACTCTTTTCCCTCAGTAGTACTGTGCAAATTTATAGAGTCACTGAGTGTCCACTTGAAATACACAGCACACTGTTAGCTGATGGATTTAGCAAGCAGACCACATCACCAGCCATTTAGTACAAAATTTTTAATTCTGTACCCTCAGAGCCCTGATAGGTTTACTCTTTCCCTCTCCTTTGTCCCAATCTGGGGACAGCTGGATCTGTGTAAGACAAAGGGGAATTTTACTTGTCGGAAAATCACAGGATCACAGGGTGTCAGGGTTTGGAAGGGACCTTGGAGGTCTTCGAGTCCAACCCCCCTGCCAGAGCAGGATCATATAATCCAGCACAGGTCACAAAGGAACGCATCCAGGAGGGTTTTGAAAATCTCCAGAGAAGGAAACTCCACAACCTCCAAATATTTTTAGGAACTTGATTTTTTTGTGTTTCAAAGTATGCTGTATTTTAGCTACTGATAAAACAGCTTATGGCAGCTGTTGCCTTTGTAAATGAGGGAATTACAGCAAGAAATCACCTTTAACATTTACATTTTTCATTTCTATACTAGAAAGAAAACAATCAAAAAGTTTTATAATCAGAAAATAGTATAGGCTGGACAAGGCTTTTGTGTTGATGCTTTCTCACCATGAGTTAGCACAGTATTAGTCCTTCTTAGGATGCATTTTATTTCTCTAAGGCCAGTGAAATTTCGCCACTTGCGCACATACTGTTGCTGAAATATGGCAGTAACAAATAATAGCTTAGTGGTTTCTATATAGTCTAAGAAAGGAAGATCATCTGGGTTACGAAGTATTACAGTTCCAGTCAAAGGAGCTGCACTTTGCCACTGCTGTTTGTCACATTAAAATACTTCTTATATGTATGAAGAAAAAAAGTTTTCTTTACTCTTTTCCAAATCATTGTATTCTCGTGAAATTTTGTAACCCAAAAGTTTTACTTCAAATCACTACCTGAACAGAAATCTTCAGCTTCTACTTCTTCTAGTCATAGTTTATTCATGTTCTCTTGATTATTACTTCAGCAATTTAATCCTTCTTACCAACAGCAGCAATGACTGTAAGGCTTCTATATGACTCTGAAATTATATTACCCTCATCCTCTGTGCTTGTCTCTATATCCAAGTCACCATTATTAAGTAACTCCCCAGATGTTTTGAGTGTCTGTACAATAGTTATTGGGGTATTCTGTTTATTTTAGTGGGACCCTGGATCCCTGTAACTGCATGGAACATTCACACATTTACAAAAGATTTTTTTAATGCATTCCCATGAGAAACCATAAGCAGATTTAGCTCTTTTGCACTCACTCTATAAAGCAATGTTTAAGGCCAGAATCTGGAGATACAACAGGATGGTTCAGCCCCATGAGAAAAGAGATTTTACTTCTCAGGAGAGCCACATGATTTGACATGGGTTTAAAACAAAATTCAACTATTAAACAGTTTCTTGTCAGAAAATGTTCACCTCATTCCCTTCAGAACGGAAAGATTAAAAAAGCTGACTATTCCTATGTTCCTGAAATGGTCCCTATGCTCTCATTTTTGTATTTACTTTGCCTCCCTTGGTCTGAAAACTGCAACAGACCCATACTGAGTTAACAAGGTAAAGATTTTTAGCAGCAGAAGAGATAAATGCAATGGGTAAAATACTCAAAGGAATGATGCTAGAAGAAAATAGGACTCAGCATGCATTGCACACAAAGATCCTAAGGCATTCTTGAAACAAACTCCTATTGAGCTGAATGGGAAATAGATACTTCAGAGAATAGTACCCTACTTCCAAAGAAAGACACCTGCCAAGCTTTCCTACTGTGATCTGACAAACTGTACTGGTCCTAAACCATCCTTTCCTCTTACATGAGCTACTGTTGCCATCAATGTGTTCTGTCCTCATAGATACTGTGGTAAACAGTACTCCCTTTATCTTTGCTTTGGCAGGGTTGGAATCACCTGAAACTCTAGCAACATTATCTCTGTTGTTACAGAAATTTACTTACCACCAAAAATACAGTCCTGCCTCATACACCTTCCTGTAAGTGCTCACATGGACCCGAACTAAGCCAGATTAAGGAGCTGATCTTTCTGAAAATAAAAGATATCTTTGACTGGAATCATGATGTGGCTGCATTAGTACTACTTCCAGCAGAAGAAAAGCTGTAGGAATGAGCAGGCAGAGAAAGAAGAGATGGTGAGACTGCCTCTTTCAGCAGTGGCATGGATTTCAATTAGATCAAGGTGGATGTCTAACTAGGGACAGGTGGAAAATAAGCCATTAGAGGGTGACTCCTTGGGGAACCACGTGGACCTTCACAGGATGGCTGTAACAAGAGGGGCTGACCTGAATAACTGCTTTTAGCTCCCTTCAATGAAAATAATGTAATATGTGGGGGAGGCACATAACACTTATTTCACATACAGCCCACTTATTAATCAGGACCTACATTACTGAAGTCTCTAGTCCTTTTGACCTCCCCAAGTCACATATAAAGATAGTCTCAGAATTATTATCTCCTCAGTTACATGGACACAGAAGATAATAAATTTTCTTCCTCTGGGCTGCCCCTCCCTCTTATTTAGGACTAAGAATATCATTAATTTTTATTAACATACTACATTACCGTAAATTAAAAAAAACCTTTAAATGTTTCCTGGCACCTTTGCAAAACAAACATCACTTTGCAAATTTGAGATAAAACGCTTTGAACTCCTGAATACTTTTTTTAATGCAAAGTGCTAACAACCACAACAGACCATCAAGAGTAACACCACAGAAAATAAACATGAGCAGCAGGCAAGAGGAGAAAAAAACAACCCTCCTGTGTGATTCCTTCATTGGCTTTGCAAAAACTTGCACTTGATACGTGAAGAGCTCTGTCTGAAACCATTAATAACAAAAACAATCACCAAATGAAAGAGCAGCCTTGCAAGCAACGATCCATAAAAAGAAAGCCAGTTAATTAAACAAATCACAAGCTATCTCCAGACTGTCTCTCTCACTTTAAAGTCCTCAGTGCAGAAAAGAGAAGAAAAAAATCTCATCAAATGATATAATCATAACAGCCTCAAAATAACTCACGCATATTTCCTGATAAATCACTTTGGAATTACTGAGGGCCTGGAAAAGCCTGGAGGGAAACTGCACCTTAACTACAGTTCCTGCTCCTTGGAGGGGATTTGGAGAATACTGGATCTTCTTTCCCTTCACTAAATGTTGGTCCTGATTCCTTAAATTGTCAGTTTTTAATATAAAATTTTACTTAATCTCTAGATTCATTTCACTTGATGTTACAGAGCCATTTCACTATGTTTCAGAAGGCACTTAATGGGAACTAAAGGCTCAAGGTTAGAAACACAACATTAATCCCCTGCCAAAACCTTACAAAGCTTTCTGGGCAGGGTCAGGGAGCCAGAGCTGAGCTGAAGAACTGGCTGCATGAACATGGCTAAAGGCAGGGCTGACCCTATGCACATTATTGCCCTGACAGAAAAGGTAACAGCAAGTTAATGGAACTGGATGTGTATTAATTTTTCTGAAGTTATACACTGTGATGAGACTCTTTCCTCAGCTTCTACGGGTCATAGCAGCTGGTAGGAGCCATAACAGTGTCATTCCATTATAAGGCTATTATTGATCCAAAATCTAATTTAAAGATCAATTTGGATTGGAATCAGAACCCAATATGACAATGATTTCAGAGCAGATAAGAGGTAATTTACTCCTCTGGGTGGCAGAAATCAATTTTTGGTTTCCCGTACTGACCTAGCTGCCAAAAATAAGGGAAAAAAAGAACAAAAAAGCGCTGAGGATAATGTGTAAATAAAGGATTATAGTAATCCAATCTGGAGGTGATAAATGTATAAACCTAGCTGCAAACGCATCTGAGGTAAACAAACATTTAATCCCAGCTAAGTATCTCCGATAATGGCAAAAAGGATTCATGTTATTTTTGATGCATTTGGCTAATACAAAATACAGCTTTGAATTCAAAGCATCTCCTTGCATTTCTCACATAATTCTTTGTGGCAGTCAGCAACCGAGAAGCTTATGTGGGGATCTCAAGACTCATCACTACTGTTTGTATTATAGCTGTGCTGGCCACACTGGCAACTGTGCATTAAGGGCTAATAATATCCAGTTTCAGACAGGCTGTTAGAAGTCAAAATCACTTTGGCTATGCCTACATTGTGGAGTGCTGTGGCTTCTATTTTTGTCCTCATCCCTATGCATACACTTGCTTCCCAAAGAAAGGAAGGATCAACAGGTAGCTGACATGTCCCCAGCTTTCTTGCCATGTTCATCCAAACCCATCTTCACCAGGAACAAGGACCTCTGGGTATTCACTGCAACGTACCTGCACCATGGTGCAGACTTTTTCTCAAAGTTACTGGCAAAGCTGAGAATTCTCCACTCTCCACGGGGCTGGCGCTTAAACCCTTTTCACCTTCATTAAGTGCAGATGTACTGCAGAGATGGGAGACTTAGTTATCTACAGTGAAACTGGAAAGGGTTTTTTCTTCTTCTTTTTTTTTTTTTTTTTTTTTTTTTTTCCTCTAGACAACCGCAGTGGAATCACTTTTTCTCAGATTTGGCTGTAATTGGAGCGAGGCTCTCTGAATCTAATTTCAGCTGGAACTAATTATAGGAGGAAAAGGTCATAAATGTAAGACGGATGCATAACTATGTTGGAAGAATATTGACATCATATAGTATTAACTCTGCTCCTGTAAAGGCCATAAATACTTAAAAGTAAAAACAGCCATTAAGAGATAGAACAAAAAGTACCTATTTCTTTTGATTAGAAGGGGAAATGAGGGAGGAAATGAGGGAGGAAAAAAATCTCTAAAGGGAGATTTAGATTCATACAATAAAGAAGTGCTGCACACACAAAAATAATTAAAAAAAACCAACCAAGAAATAGAGATTGACTGTCTCAGATGACATCCTGAGTCATACCAGAAACAAAGAGCACTACTGCTTCTGGACTAAGCACTATTCAAAATCTTTTTGCAAAAATTAATTGCAATAACAAAAACAGTCACAGAAAATTGCCAAGACTGATAACCAAGCTACAACCAGCAGCACTGATTCCACACAATCATACCATGTGTGAATGCTAGATACACCAAGACATATCTTAAAGAAAATCCCTTATTACTGTGCTCCTAAACATGGGCCCTCTGGGACCAAATGGCAGCCAAAACCAGCCCAAGGCCAGGGCTGACCACAGCTAGAGCTTCAGAGGCTTCAGGATGCTCCCCGTGAGGAAATCCACAGGCAGACCCAGCCAGGACTCCTCATTGGGAATCTTGTTAAATGTTTCATAGAATTTTCTAATGGATTTGATAAAATGAAGAATTTTAGCATTTTCTCTATGTGTATTTTCTTGTAATTAACACACCAACACAAGGAGAATGACATTATGAATAGGGGTAAATTATACATGCAGCCTAAATTTTGACCATAATATGTTTAAATTAGTCAACAAATTGTTATTTAGACATAGCTGCACATTTACCATCTTTCTGAAATTAAGTGCTGCTTTGGTACGTAGATTTAAAGACACTCAATACCTAAACCAGTTATATGGTCTGCTTTAGCCCTGAGGCTGAACTGTACTGATGACCCAATTCGAATTAATAAACACAGAAGCCTGCCAGACATCTTGTGATGAGCTGCACTGCAATGAATCTCTGTAGATTCTGTAGGAAGCAGTTGAAAGTAATTTCTGAAACATCAACTGAAATAAATTACTAATTAATTTTTCTTTCCCTTTCTCTCATAGCAACCCCACAAATGCACGATACTACTGGGGTCTGCATCAGAACATTTTGCAGTGACTCTGACTGCAGTCTCTCCATCAAAGCCATATGTCACAGGAGCAAAGGCTCACACTCAGACAGACTCTGCTTTATGTCACCTTTTTCTGCCCTCACTTCAGTCTGAAGCCAATTCCTACTAAGTTGATGGAGATGCATAAAGAGATCAAGCAACCTGTTTGACTTTGCACAGTTCAGTGTCTTCCTAACAATGTTTTATTGTTGCATCTGTATCAATGGAAAATCATGTCCCCTTTATGTTCATTTGCAACCACTAAATTCCTTCTATGATCCTTGATTTATGGCCTTTTTAGAAAGTAATTTTCAATTGCCGTCTATTGCCATCAACTGGTCTCACCTATGTTTTCTCTCTGCTGTGGCCACAAGAATAACTTGTCCTTTCAATAGAACACATGTTTAATAAAGGGGGCAATGATTAGCTTCTGAGAAGTACTCTTGACAGACTTAGAACTAGATGATCACAAATTAAATGCCAGAAAAAGTGGCAAGTCAAGATCAAACGGTTCATCATGAAAAGGAAGAAGATAACTTTTGTCCATACTTTTCTCTCCAGTCATTATTCTACTTGCTGGAACATTATTCTTCAAATTACTTTTAATTACATGGCCTAGAAATAAATATGTACCACTATCAGCATGCTCTGAGGTAGAATACAAGAGGTACTCACTTTCATTCCAGTCAAGGCGCTATTGATGATTTATACTCTCATTATAGCCTGTTGCCTTTCTTATGTAAATTTGTAATCAAATATTCTAAATAGGTGATGACAAATAATTTGGGCAAAGACTGCTAGGAGCCAAAATCACAGCCACAGGACCTCACAAGTGTAACAGGAGAACTTCACACACACATATGCACGTGAACAGCCCACAGAGGTATGTTTCCATGGTAATAAATCTTCTAACAACTTTTTACCACATAAAAACAACCTACGCCAAATTGGTGACAAAATTTTTTTATAATGCTTAATTTAGCAAACTTCCTTCTCATTATATAAGCTATTAGGACAAAAGCAGCATTAATTAACTTACTGAATTTTTAATCAGATGTTGCAATGATAATTTTTCATTTTAATAGTCCGTTCTAGAATGTATTTTTTAGAAATGTTTCATGGAGTGAACCAACAAATTAATATATTAATTACAATTCTTTTGCTTGATTCAAGTATTATGCATCACTCTGTGTTGTTTAAATGCCCTTTCAGTGCAACAGAAGAATCCTTCTTAAATGCAAAAAGTCATTTGCTGATACATCATCTAGTAGTTCAGGTACTGTCCACAAAGGTAGTGTTTAATTTATTTTTTTTTTTACAATTTCCATATATTATTTTATTCTTAACATTTATGAGATCAGATTTAGCTTCAAAAGAATCTTCTAAAAAAAGTATCTGATTTTCTTCTTTATTTAATTTCTGAACAAGTCACTTTTTGGTTGGGATTCCAGGGTTGGACATCCACAGGTTGTTTGAAATGTGAGTACTGTATGAAACTCTACCTGGATGGGAACATTGAAGAGTATCAGGTGGACTAACCCATTCTCTCACAGACAGCCCTGTTTTTCTGCACCAAGCTAGTCTCAGAGTGGGATAAAATTCAGGAACATCAGGATGCTAAATCCTGGAACGCGTCTATTTAGCATGTGTGGGCATTACAAAGTCCCACAGAAACAAAAAAGGAAGAAAGAAATTGCCTTTTCTAATGGCACAGTACAATTTGAACAGAACTGTGCTATCCAGGTTCAACATTTCTCAGTCTTGACTCTCTGCCTCTGCATGCAATTGCTAGTCTTTCAGAATTCCAGCCTTAATGAAATAGGTAAGCTGCAGAAAAGATTAAGCTGAAAAATACAGCAGGAATACAGAATGAGGACAGGTGATTGATCTTTGAGTGGATATCCAACAGAGCAATGAAATTCTCAGGCTGGTTCTTCTTTATTTCAAAGAGGTTTTGATTCAGAGGGATTTTATAGCAGCTAAATCATGCAGTTGGCACAGATTGTGCAAGCTTTTCAGCACGTTATACTCTGAAAGATGTCACAATTGGCAGAGGCAGTAAAGCTCCATGAATTTATTGTTGTTTCCCACTGAACACCAAAATCCAGGGCATCAAAAGATGATACAGCACATGTTACAACACTATAGTGTCAAATCACCTGCTACCCTGGCTAGCATAAACCTCTGGTGGAATGCTACAAAATGCCAAATGGAAGCCCCCTGTGTAAGGGGAAGAAGAAGGTATAAATGTATAGACTAGTGAGTGACAGCTGCAAACTCAGCCTGTGGTCCTGTAGACATACTGCACACAAGCAATTCAACTTAACTTGAAAATCCATCTTTTGAATGAATGCACTTCAAGACTGCTCCCCAAAATAGTAATTTTACATTCAGGAGTAGTATTTTTAAAGTCAGAAGGACTACTCATGCATATTAAATTATAGATATCCTTGAGTATTCCCAGCATCAGGAACATGTACTGGGTGTTTATTTATTTAATCTACATATAATGGACAATTGCCTTTCTCACAGTGAACAAGAGACTGTTCTAACAGCAAATTTAGCTTGTGTGAACATACTGCTAATTAGCACTGTACAAAAAGTGTGTAAAGGCACATGAAGTAAGATTAAATTAATTTTCTTTTTCTGTCCTAAACTATCAACAGACCAAATTGAAATTTCACCACATTTTAGTAATCTCTACTAAATTCCAAGTGAAAGTCAGCCCATTTTCAGTCAAAAGTGCAGCTGAAAAAAACATGACTAGAAAAAGATTAGAGTGGTTTCTTTAACACTCATTTTTCTTTTCCACTCAACTTGAGCTAATTGCAAACATTGCAGAGCATGCCTGAAAACTGTGTAACAATATATTCAAAAAACAAAATAAAAAGGCACTTTCTCATAGCCCAAGACACTCATATGTAAACAATCAACAGAAGAAAAGCTATTTGAAAATTTATCATGAATTATCTAAAATGGATATAAGGCACACCTGCCCTCTTATTATATCCTATGAATCTACATACTCAGAAAAAAATTGCTACCTTTTAAAATTCTGGAAGTTTCATCCTTTAATAATTTATGTTGAAGGCTATGAAAGATGTTTAAGAAACTTATACTTCTGTTTTCCAATTCTAAATATCTAGTCAGGAATTCAGTATCTCAGCAAGTACACGGCCACCCACCTAAGTAGCTATACTATGAGCAACTACTGCAAGAAAGTTCAAAAGAGTGTTCTGACCCTCAGTTTAACCTTGCAAAAAGTCTATTCCCACTACTGTTGGATATACAAAAGTACCATTAATAGAGTTCAGGATGTGATATTTCTTTGTGCATTAAGAGCATTAGGAAGGTTCTGCTATGTACATCACAAATACGTAAAACATATCCAACATCCAAGTTTCTAATTGTGGGAGATATTACATTAAATTATTATTCACAACATAAGAATGTCACACTTTTCTGTGTATTCTAGTTCAGCACTTTTCTAATTTCACAGACCTCAATTTACATTTGTCAGTGTTTGAAGTTAGATGATACTGGTCTACTCAGGAAAGGAGTTAAAGGGGAGAGAGAGGTCATTCACCTTTTGGGCAGTACCATACTTTGATGATGCATAAATAAAGCACAGAATAAGTGTGTCAGCAAAAAATGAATGTCCTAAAGCCCTCTGATGCAAAGGATGATGTTTGTTAGAAACAAAAGGTTAAATATGTAGAAACTGTAAGACTGAAGTGACAATGTGAAGAGAATCTGGCTAACCTCTTAGCAGAAATCCACCTTGCCATTCACTGTGAGTTTACAGACATGGAGATTTCAATAGATTACCAATACTGATTAGCAAATGTATATGAAAATTGTATTTATAAGCTGAATTGTTAGCAATCTGTGGTATATGAACCCTAAAGAATTGGTATTGGTAATGTGCCTGATCCAAAGACCTGTCAGTGTTTTTTTCATTATTTTAATGGGATTCAGGTAAGACCCTGAGATGTCAATCTTCAATAAAGGGGCACCCATCTTACCTACACTTATAGGTTCACACTTCTAGAGCAGTACAAGAGGGGAGAAGAGCCTGAGAGCCCCCAGAGGGAGACAGACCCTCCAGATCCCTCAGCTTTATACCAAATATGACATATATGGGATGGAATACCTTGTTGGTCAGTTTAGGGTCACCTGTCCTGTCCACTCCTCCCTGCAGGTACAGCCTTTCACTTTCCTGCACCCCTCAACGTGGTACACAAGATCCAGTAGTGGCCTTGGCCTGCACACCAATCCTTGGTAGTAACTCTAAACATGGGGTGTTATCACTGCTAGAAGCACGCGCTGCCTGTGAAAACAGGCTGCTAACTTCAGACAGTGCAGTTAGTCAGAAAAACTGAGCCAAAATGTAAAATCACTGAGCAGAACCAGCAAACATTGCAGAGCATGTTCTCACTCAAACCAGGACACCAGGTGAGGTCTCATGAGAGTGGAGTGAAGAGGAAGAATTGTCTCCCTCAGCCTGCTGATTATGCATCTTTTGATGCAGCCGGTTTTCTGGGCTGCGAATGCGTATTACTGGCACATGTTGAACTTCTTGTCAACCAACATGCCCAAGTCCTTCTTGGGGTTGCACTCAACCCATTCTCTGTTCAACCTGCATTTGTGCCTGTTATTGCCCTGAGCCATGTGCAGGACCTTGCACTTGGCCTTGCTGAACTTCATGAGGTAGGCACGGGCACACCTCTCAAGTCTGTCAAGGTCCCTCTGGATGGCATCTCTTCCCTCCAGCATGTCAAATGCACCACACAGTTTGGTGCTGTCAGCAGACTTGGTGAGGGTGCACTCCATCCCATTGTCTATGTCACTGACAAAGATGTTAAACAGCACCGGTCCCAGTACTGATCCCTAAGGAATGCTACTCATCACTGCTCTCCATTTGGACATCGAGCCACTGACTGCAACTCTTTGAGTGAGACTGTCCAGCCAATTCCTTATCCATTGAATGGTCTAGCTGTTAAATCCACATCTCTCCAATTTAGAAACAAGGATGCAGTGCCAGACAGTGTTGAATGCTTTGCACAAGTCCAAATAGACTTTCCACAGGTAAGCTTCCCAACAGTACATAGTGTGCAATCTTGAGCATACAGTTTTAGACCTTCACACTTAAGCTTTTTTAAGTCTAACAAGTCAAAAAAAAAAATTGTACTTACATAGCACATTTTCCATCTATTGTACAGCAAATAAGACTTTACAAATGGAAGTAAAATCTTAAACCTGTCACAGAAGTCAGAACAGTGGAGTTTTGAGTTAGAACAATGAATTCATTAAACCAAACCAAACAAACAAACAACTCCCTAAAGTGTTAAAACAGGGCATTTGAATAGTAACAACTGTTAAAATGAGCTCGGAAATCTCCATGCAACATGAGATTTTTATTGGCAAACAATTAAATCTCTCTTTAAGTGCACTTTCTTTGTAGAACCTAATTTATAATCTTATCAGGCATGTCTCTCAGAAGAATTTTCTACTAGTCTAAGCCTTTATCTGCACAATGCAGAATACTAACAATTGTCTTGTATGTTTGTTTCCAATGTCAAAGACTGAAATTCCAATTTAAGGTTCTGACTGCTTTCAGAATTTGATATTATTTTTAAAGTGCTGTCACTTTTGTTCACATGGTATGTCAGAAAAAGAAAATCTAAGAATAAAAAAATTCTGTTCATGGTAAGAAAGGAGAAAGGTGATGTACTTGGGAATCAGTTTGCTATAGTTCATTTGCTGTTTTATCATTTTCCTGTTACTCTCCAGGGACCTATTTTGTTTCAGCCCTACTCATTAGAATTTAAGTTTTACAATAAGTATTAAAGGAAGTTAGAGGCAAGGTAGAATTAACAATGTGCACTTTATATATATTGCATCCAGCTATGAATTTTTGAAACCTCTAGTAGGTATGCCTACACATATACCTCTGGCTGCTGTGTACCACCTAGTTTTCGTATCTCATTGCCTTTGTTTTTTCTAGAAATCTGTAATAGCTTAATCTTTTCTAGCCATAGACCTATATCACAGTGAACTTTTCTAACTAGAATAACAGATTACAATAACTTCAAGCAAATAGTTTTAATTCTAAGAACTGCTAACCTACCTCTTTTTTCACGTTAGAAGAATTCATGAGAGAACAAAGAGGTTTTGTTTAGCAGGCAAATCATACAGCTCTGCATTATTATTTTCTGAAATTCTTTAAGAAATGGAACCACAGCAGTCACACACAGTACTAGCCTAGAGAGTGTTTGTTTCATTTCACTTTTTTTTTTTAATCCCACATAAAATCCTGTTAATTCTTTCAACATAAATAGGCCACATTACTATTCCAAGCTTCCCCACCCCTCTTATTTGGCTCAGAACACCTGATGGTTAATTCCCAGTTGAGATAATTAGACTTTGGTTATCACCAGTTATTGTCACCTGTTCAACTTGAAAATGTCTACAAATTTGAGTTTTCCAATTAGCATCATAAGATCCCTACAGCACACAGCTAGAGCACATTTTTTTTTTCTGTAAGACAAATCACTTTCCACGTACACACTCTCTCTATTGAGTCTCATTTGGTAATAGTCCTTTAAAAATTATAGTATTTTTCACAGAATAGACTTGTCATTGCCCTACCTCCTATGAAGCTCAGATGGCTGCTGCTATAAAGGAGAGAAAAACAGAAAAGGGAATTAAATGAAACCCTCTCCTTAATAAGTATCCAAGTCAATTCAAACACTTCCATTTCAATTTTTACATCCGAGTCATGCCCTAGTATTAAGGCATGAAGAACATTCTCAGTGTGCTAATAAGCCCCATGACATGTTTACCTGATATTTCAGTAAGCAGAATAAGTTGTAGTTTATTTTTAACTACTATGTATGAAGCTATAGGTAAACTGTGTTAGACACAGTGGCTCAGCTCATTAGATTTGGGATGACTTCCAGCTGAACTTAATGAGGTGACCTTTTAACTAAAACCAATATAAAATAATACTTGAGATTTGGAGGAGGTACTTCTAGAAGTGCCATTTTAAATTCTCAAAGCACGTGACACAAGAACACCCAATATCCTAGTAATAACTTCACTTTGTTCTCTGTAATACATACTGTGGATTTATGGCCATTCAAGGGAGATGATTAGTACACCTTCTAGGTCTGAAGTTCTGCAGTAAAAATGAGCTTCGGCATTTTTTGTGGAAGAACATCCACAAAACTCTGATAACATCTTTCAAGCCTTCCCTCACTGTTACACAGTACCCCTGCAAGTATGAAAGGAGATGCCAGGTACTGAAAGTGGAAACTGCTAGCCTTGTAAGGTGGAAAAGTTTGTGCCATTTGGGAGTCAAGCTCCTCCATTTTATAGAATGGTTTAGGGTTGGAAGGAACCTTCAAAGGTCATCTAGTCCAAGCCCCCTGCAGCAACCAGGGACATCTTCAACTAAAACAGGTTGCTCAGAGCCCTGTCCAACCTGACCTTGAATGTTTTCAGGGCTGGGTCATTTTTAACTTCTCTGGGCAACCCATTCTAATGTTTCGCCACCCTCACCATAAAAAATTTCTTCCTTCTGTCTTCCTCTGGATGTGCTGACAATGGGCCAATGCAATCACTGAATCATGACCAGATGTGGCAAGAAAGAATCTCAGTTCAGAGATCTGTGTAGTTTATAATTAAGGATGAAACATTTTCCAGAACTCAGCAGTTCTGACCGACTCATTATTTAATATTTGCACACTCCCCCATGGGGATGTCTGTGAGGATTTTCTTGTACTGTAGCTGCAGTTTTGAGACAGGTTTGATGACAAAGCCAACCCTCTCTAAAACCACTGGTGCCTCTAAACAATTATTTTCAAGAGAGCCACCTAGCTGCGTGAGGTTTAGGTTGTATCTAGTAGCATTAACAATATTATAGGTAGACAGGTACTGAAAGGTAAAAAAGCTATCTTCTGAGCCTGAAACTAAATAACCTAATAAAGGATTTTATGAATACTAGAAAACAAATGGTTTCATCATGCAATACTAAACCCCAAATTGTTTCTTCCTAGCCTATGCTAACAACAAATCACAATGCTCTGATCACTACAAGACATTAACAAACTCACCTGCCTTTTTCTCTTGTCCTCACCTACCCTGGGGCAGGGAGTACAGCTCAGACTCTCCAATCCATTTGGACATCAAATTCCCTTTGAAATTGAGTTGTTAGATTCCTAACTGTTTTTGAGAATCTGGGTTTAAATGGGAATACAGTGTCTGCTTATTGCTTTGTGTCTGGAGCCTATGAATCAGATAGATTCACACACAGTGGAATAGGATTATTACTTCATGGCATGGGCAGGCAGCAGCAGTC
>JAAGNO010014247.1:8315-43037 GCA_033439905.1 Ceryle rudis | reverse complement strand
GGAGCCTATGAATCAGATAGATTCACACACAGTGGAATAGGATTATTACTTCATGGCATGGGCAGGCAGCAGCAGTCCTTTGAGATCAAGACAGCAAGAAATTCATGAAGATTTAAAGTAGTTAGAAGAGTTTATTTTCCAGGTGGGAAATCCAGGTGTCAGAAGAAAAGGAACTATAAATTTTCAACCCAGCTTTCCACATAAAATGTAAAGCCATTTGGAGCACACAGAAAACTCAGTATGAACTACAGCTGATAGCTGGTGCAAGGTACGGTCAGTGGTTTTAAATGATTGATGGAGCTATCTCTGTACTAAAGTACTACGATTGGAACAGAAGAAAGAAATCAAGATCTGTTAAAATGGTGCTTTATGCCTTTTTTCCTTCCTCTGATGGTCAAATAGAGTTCAGTTGTACAGAATGATTGCCACTTTGTACCACTGATACATATGGTAGCTCTCCATACATCTACTAGAGAACTCTATTTCAGTGAACAGAATTACACATCATGTGGAGAAGGTTCTTAAAACATGTGTTAGTTTATTATTACCTCTTTAGAAAGAAAATCAAGCATATTCAAATTGTTTAGCTATTTTAGGTGAGGAAATGTATATGTGAATAAATAGTTAATGTTGTGGTTTCTTCCTATTTCAATACACAAAAGAGCTTTAACATACATCAAGGACTTTTCACTTGTAACAACTTGGGGCTTTCACCCACAACATCATGTAAAACAGTCTGGTACAGCTGGGGAACTCAAACCCAAGCTGAAGTAACAGCACAATGCAGATACTTGAGATAACTCCAGGCACTCACTCTTTCCTTTTCCTTTTCAAATGCCAGGAGCATATGAGTATTCAACAAAGTACCAGCTACTTTAATACAATTTTCCTGAAATCAGTGACACTGCTCAAGGACTATTCTACATAAAAAAGGTAGATGAAGAAGTGCTGAAAGAACAGACTACCAAATACCCTCTAAGAAACAGTACGAGACGCTGACTTTATACTCAGCTCTGAGATCAGTGTATTAGCTGACTGGCATTTCTCTTGCTGAGAAAAGATCAATGAAGACAAGATCATCTGAAGAAAGATCAGTGGTGACCAGACAGACCATGAATTTATATGAAAAAAAGATTCTACTTGGAGAAATAGGACATTACCCTGAGGCTCAAGGTCAGACTTGATCATTCTTCTATCTTAGAAGTTGAGCTGCTTCTCACTCCAATAATGTGCAAGCCCTGCAAGAACAGGGTGAGAACAAGCTCCAAGCTGGACAGACTTGCTGACAGACATAGCAATGGTGAAGCCAATAAGATTATAAATAGTCATGTCACGTGAAAATGTAGCCGCCTATTTCCACAAGTGGAGATGTCTCCCATGCTTCTGCAACAAAATGGGACTACTCCTGATAACCTTGAATTTGCTATTCCTTCTGTTCTGAGGTCTGCAAGGTCTCCTACAGTTGTAATATTGGAATGATGGCTAGTTTCTTTTTAAATACTGTCACAAGCACTCACAATCTCACAAACATCTCACTCTTACTCCTTCTCCTTTCTGTAGGGAGAGAATTGTATAACATTATGCTGGATTGTTATATTGTTGGGGAAAGGTGTGTGGGGGGGTTGTTGTGCTGTTTAGTTATCTTCCACTTGGGAGTACTGAAACTCTAGATGGTAACTATTCTCAAAGTGATTGGAAAAAAAAGCTCTCTTTCAGTGATAAACTTTTGCAAACCCCAGAAGATAAGGAAAACCTCAGATAAATAAGAATATATACCACAATGTGTATGTATATACTTCTAAGAGCATTCTGCAGTAATAGAGAAATGAGGTGCTCAGAGAAAAGTGCTGGATGTTGAGAAAAAGGCTTTGATGTTTTTGAGACATTAAAGGAGTTGTTAAAGCACAGTTCACCTGTGGATATTGCCAAGGAGAGGTAGCACTACTGTACTGATCATGTTTTAAAGTGTTGCTCCTTGTAAAGTATAAACAGCACAGCAGCTTTAACCAGAACGTCCTGCTGTTTCAACAGTAGAAAATAGCTTGAGTTGAGAGTATAAGCTTCATTTGGACCAAAGTTCCAGCTTTTCCAGAATAAAGGAGGAGCTTTTATTCTAATATATTTGTTTCTCTCCAATCATTTCTTTGAAGAGGATCACACAGCTATCACTGGATGTTAACCTGCTGCACTGCTGACAGGGTGATGTAGTGCACGACAAGAGGGTAACAGTGAAGCACTTGGGGGGAAGCCCCAAAAAGGCAGCTGAGGCTATTTTCTGATGAAAAAAAAAGGAATTTGAAAGAAAACAAAAGAAAATAAAACAAATAGTGGTAGAGATGTGAATTTAGAAATGAGCAGTCAGAATTTTCTGGAGGAAAAGGGGAATTACAAAATAATGCTCAAGTGTTTCTAAGATTATAAACATTAGATAAAGCTCTGGGAACACTGAGTTCCACCTGATTGATTTAATTAAAAAAAAAAGCCCCAAACATACCAAGCAAGACACAGTGTACTCTCCCAGGTTAAGTCACTAGCCTTTGCTGTTTGTGCTAGGAACCAAATATAAAATCGCAACCTGTCTAGTACTTGCTTAAGATGGCATACTTCTAATTATGATAAAGTAACTTTTGGATACATACTTCATATATACCTGGAGCAAATAAACACTGTCTTAATGGACTGTCACATATACCCAATGAAACTATTAAATTAATCAAGCCTTACTCCTGTGGTTAAAAGGAATAAACCTGGTTTTATAAATCCAATCTCATATCACTAGGTAATAGCTATCCATTCTTTATTAAATTTTTGCCACTGTTATCAAAAGAAGAAAAATCAGATTAAATTTGAAGTATTACTTTAACAATATGTTTCAAGAATGCTTTTACAATATCTGGACCTTACCCATTCTTTCTTTACATTGTGAAGTTTCATGGAAAAAATGGAAAGAAATAATTCAGTACTATAGGAAAGCAATTCAGAAAGTATCTAATATAAATAATAGTGTTTTTGCCGATTCTCTTCCTATTGCTACCTAGTTCCTTTGGAAAAGAGGGTTGAAAAATCTTGGTATAGTAAGAATTTCCTAAACAAAAAAAAATAGTTTTTGAAATACACATAATTTTATGTGATATATACTTGTAACTTGTAAGTACATTCCTGAGGAAGCAATGAAGAATTATCCAAAATTAATTTGAAACAACTTTTGGTTAAAAGCCAAGAACCACATTTTTCACACAAACACCACCCCCAAACTCTGCTCACACCCTGAAGCCCTGTGCTCTCTTCTTCTCTGTTCTGTTTGTCTAGCTGCACACGTAGCTGCTGTGCATTGCACTTCTAGCAGCTATGCACAGAGAGTGTGACTGGGCTCCAGATGGCCACTGAACTCCATGAAGTTTTGATATTTTCTAAGTGTAGGAGCATCCCAGATATCCCAGACTGACACACTAGGAATAACCTTTCAGAAGAAAAGGGTAACAGGATGTTAGCTGTAAGAGAGTATGATTACTTCAGCTAAAAGTGTGCACTACTAACAGTTTCAGATTTCTTTATTATTTTTGCATTTTTTGGACATTGTACTTCAGTACCCATCACAAGAATGGGTCTTGCTGGTCAATTTGAACAATACACAGCTTCTCATCCCATGAACTTTGGGAGTCCTCCTTGCTTTTGTTCAGTTTTCAGCGCGACTTAATGGGTGAATTCAAAACCTCTTTCAAGTTAGGGAGAGTTTTGTCATGGATTCAAAGAGGCAGATCATCAAGTGAGGATAAGCTGGAGCTCCATTTTGCCAAACTCCACATGACCAAAATGCATTGTTCATTTATAGATGCCTTGATCATAATTATGTCTCATTTTACTCCAAATCACTTCTGAAGTTTTAACTTAAATATTTATTGTTGATTCAAAAATAACTAAATAACAATGACAGTCTGACTTCCCAATACAATTTAGACATTTGTAATTTTTAAGCAGAACTTCAGGAAGAGAATCACTTAATAAGGTTCACATTCTTTCTGGATAGATTTCCAAACTATCTAATCAACAGTCCTACAGCTTTGCCTTTATTGCAATAAATTATTTCCATATTTTCTTGTCAGAGGTTTATCAGAGAACTGGCACAAGAAAACACTCCCTGATTTGGCTCCAGTCAGAGTTCACAGGCTAGCTCAGGGAAATTGCACCCCATTCATTTTTTCGGGGGAGTTCTAGCTCAGCTGACAGTCAAAAGCTGAATTTACAGGAGAAATTTCACAGTGCATTTTAATATGACATTCAGTTTAATTAGCACTTGGGCAATTCCTTTTGTTCTCGGTAAACAACAGTAAGATTTGACAAGGCAGGGAAGAGAGTGTATTTGTTGCTTTCATATGTCACTCAAACTAGCCCATCACCATTCCCAAACTATTACTTCTTTATACGAACTTCTGTTAAACAGCGTTAGATTTTCAAGTCTAAAACTGGCAGGTTTTCCCAGGGTTACATCTGATATCAAAATCAAGGTTTATTAACATTACAAAGAGCACTGCTGTCCTGTAGTGCCCCTTTTATCATTCTAAGCAGCTGCCTTGAGGCAATGCGTTTAACCTTGGGAAATGGGAGTGGAATTCTGGGAAGCGAGAAATCTTTGACAGCTCAAGCCTTTTACCTCATCCGAAATCTGTTCTACAGCTTCAGCTCTCGCACTGAAAAAAACCCGGGACACTTATTTTCATTTGATGTTTATCTATTCTATTCATTGCACTTAAAATCGAAAGGTAGAATGGTATTTACTTACAGTGATCTTCCATTTGTGCTTGAAGCACACTAGTGATTAGAATTTTTCTTTTCTCTACTGAGACTCCTATCAGAAAGATAGTGCCATAACCATGTGTTTGTGTGCTGTGGGGACACTGAACAAAACCCCAAACCATTTAGTAGTGTGCTAAATTTTTAAAACTAGTTCTGCACGTTATAATATTCCTACTTGTTTTACATTTTATAATAAATTTCACATTACATTTGCTATTTCATCACCTCTTGCAATAGTGAAGAAGTGTAACTGTTTCAGTTATAAGCCCTTATTTGTCAGGGTTTAGGGCTTAGCTGTAAAAACAGGATTCATTTTGATGTTTCACATACAGATACTCACTTTATGCACAGCTTTTTCTTTCAGAAGGTCCATAAGTACTTCCTAAACTATAAATTAATGCAACTTTTGAAATGCAGCTAATTCTATGGTTTCTAGCTGGCCCACAGTATATTGTAAAACACCAAAGCAGTGTGGATACAAATTAACCCTCAGACATTAAACAAATATCTACGGTTTTAAATTTGGAGCAGATCATCTTGAGTGCCATTATGCATCATACAAAGGACAGCTAGGGGATTAGGCCCAGTCAGCATGGGTTTATGAAAGGCAGATTCTGCTTGACAAACCTGATCTCCTTCTATGACAAGATGACCCACCTAGCGGACAAGGGAAAGGTTGTGTATGTTGCCTACCTGGACTTCTGTAAAGCCTTTGCCACTGTTTCCCACAGCATTCTCATGGAAAAAAAAGGCTGCTCATGGCTTGGATGGATGTATGCTTTGCTGAGTAAAATACTGGCTGGATGGGCAGTCCCAAAGAGTGGTGGTGAATGAAGTCAAATCCAGCTGGTGGCCAGTCACAAGTGGTGTTCCACACAGCTCAGTACTGGGACCACTTCTGTTTAATAGCTTCATTAATGGTCTTGATGAAGAGATAAAATGCACCCTCAGTAAGTCTGCAGATGACACCAAGTTGGGTGGGAGTGTTGAAATGCTTGAGGGTATGAAGGCTCTGCAGAAGGATTTGGACAAACTTGATCAGTGGGCTGAGGTCAACTGTATGAGCTTCAACAAGGCCAAGTGCTGGGTCCTGCACTTGGGCCACAATGACTCCATGCAAAGCTACAAGCTTGAGGAAGAGTGGTTGGAAAGCTGTTTGGCAGAAAGGGGCCTGGGGGTACTGACTGACAAGCGGCTGAATACAAGCCAGCAGTGTGCGCAGGTGGCCAAGAAGGCCAACATTATCCTGGATTGTATTAGAAACAGTGTGACCAGAGGACCAGGGAGGTGATTGTCCCTCTGTAGGCGGCATTGGTGAGGCCACAACTCCAAGTACTGTGTTCATTTTTGGGCACCTCAATAGAAGAAAGACATCGAGGTGCTGGGGTGGGTCCAGAGGAGAGCAACTAAGGTGGTGAAGGGCCTGGACAACAAGTCCTATCAGGAGCAGCTGATGGAACTGGGGCTTTCTAATCTGAAGAAAAGGAGGCTGAGGGGAGACCTTATCATTCTCCACAACTACCTGAAAGGAGGTTGTAGAGCTGTAGGTGCTGGTCTCATCTCACAAGTAGCTAGTGACAGAACAATAGAGATTGGCCTGAAGCCACACCAGAGGAAGTTGAAAGTGGACATTTGGAAAAATTTTTACACTGAAAGGGTTGTCAGGCATTGGAACAGGCTGCTCAAGGAGATGGTTGAGTCACCATTCCTGGATGTGTTTAAAAGCCATACAGATGTGGTGCTGGGGGATATGGCTTAGCGGTGGACTTGGTAGAGTAAGGTTAATGGTTGGACTCGATGATCTTAAAGGTTTTTTCCATCCTTGATGATTCCATGATTCTATGATTTTGGTATAGAATCTCTCAAACAAATAAAAAACTCAAGTTCTTTTTTTTTTCCCTGAAGTTTCTGATGAAAATGAATACAATAAACTAGGCTGTTCATGGCCAAATTTAGAGGAAATAATCCATAGATCTTCTAAATGAGAGAGGGAATTATGCTTCATCTTAGAGGAAAATCAGACTTCTCTGCTTTCCTAGGGTGTATTTACACGGCACAGTATAAGTGCTTTTCCTCCTCAGCAGGAAATGCTAGCCTAGGCAGCAGCCAGCATTAGTATAACTACATTTGCAGTCGTTTGTAGCCTCCTACTCCAATCTGAAGTCAGGTATCTCGGTACAAAGCAAGAGTGAGCCGACAGATCAAAACTGGCATTTTAGCCCTCTAAGCTCAGGGGGCATGGTCTGTGCTCTCTCTGTCCATAGCTATCTCCATCTAATGAGATTTTGCTCTTATTCAGGTGAATTTTTCAGCTGCTCTAACCATAAGCAGCTTATTGTTTTACTTCAGCTTTATGAAAATGTTTCATCTAGCCAGTTCCACTTTGACACATGTTAGTGACCATGCAGCATGTCTGGATTCTGACAAAACACAGTGTAATTCTAACTGCATAAGGATCCTTTGAACTGAAGTATTTTACAGGTCAGCAAGTCCATTTCAAAATCACAAGTGAAACATTGTCTTCACAATGAAGAAAGTGTGGGACATATTTATATGTTTGCATCTAAAACTGGAGCTCCTAATCAATGCTCAGATAATAAATTAATCTTTGAGGATAGTACTTGTGCGCACAGACTGTTATTTTCACTACCCTATCCACAGTCTATGCCTTCTCTGATGAAGAGGAAGCAAGCTACTACAAACCAGAAAAAGTGGCCTATGTAAACAGTACAAGAGCTCACCTTCTCTAGCTATAGTATGATCTAGTCACACCCATCATATTTATATCCCCATTTCCTTTTGTTTCAGCCATTTCACTTGAAGTCAACTTGAATGAATGATTAGTGATACCTCTCCAATTTCCCTCTCCATAAAAGAAAGCAAGACATCTGCTTAAGTAAGACTGCTGTTCAAGATGGAGAAATTTCTTTCTGACCAGCTCAGCATTTCTATGGACTATTAACAAGCACTGACTCACTGGCAAGGTAATGCTTCAGGTAAAACTCAAGTCCCAGCAGCTGCAATGTATTAAATGTAAGTTGAGTATTTCTGCAGATTACTTTCTAGCATCCTGGTAAATCATTTCAAACTCCTTCTCTCTGTACTCTCAACTTAGCTAAGTTATGTTTTTTTCATTACCCCTGTTAAAATCAGGGCTGCTTTGTGTTTGTATATCAAAAGTGATGTATGTATGCATAAAGACTCAGCATCCGTAAAAAAACTTATCACTGTTGTAACAGTATATCGCTTATTTATATACCATCAGTGCATTATAATAAATTTTTCATGTACATACTCGCATAGCATATAACCAAACTATATTTAAGGAAATCTGAGGCTATGAAATCAAACATTTCAAAGTTGTTACTCTGCTACTGTGTTACTACTTTCAATTGTCCTGTCATCTGTACTCCAGCCCTTTCCATGGTATCATTTTGAAGTACTTCCACTTCATTCACATAAAGGGTCTTGGGGACTCCTTCAGAATACATGTTTCTTCTGTAGTAGATGCTTAAAGCACAGTTATCACTGCATAGGGGACAACTGCAGCTTGAAGAAGTAGGGTGAGTTTTACATCAATTATCCTGGCAAACACAAGTATTAATTACATTGTTTCTTGGCATATGTACTGCAGTGGACTCAGCACTCTGCTTTGGGATTTACATGAATATCTGCTGCTTTGTCACAATTCGAAGCACTTTGCTCTGAACAGTCATTGCTAGGAGAAAGATAAGGAATGTAGTTGCCTGCACTGGCAGCTTTCACATTAGCATTTTCTAAGAAAGTAAATGACTGTAGGAGCTTCAATTAGGGATGTCCTTTAACTTCCATAGATTTAATTTTGGTAAGTCTGATGTCCTTCTGCTTAGCTCTCACCACCTGCTCAGAAATGCTTCTCACATTGCCATCTCAATTGGTGGCACTTGTCTGCTTGGTCAAACACCTAGATATACTGTTCAATGAGGAACGGAGCTTTGAGGCTGACATCTGACACATTATCAAGCTATCCTATTACCACTTTAGGGATGTGACCAGATTAAAATGTGTGCTCACACATGCAGATGCCAAGATTCTTGTTCATGCTGTCATTGTGTCCAGACTTGAGTAGGCAATTCACTTTTCTTTTTCCTAAGGAACAAAGCTTGCTACATCACATCCTTCCAAACTTGCTTTTTACACAGATTTATTGTTATACTCTATTAGATGCCCCATACATTCCAGAAATACCAGTTACATGAGACTGGAATATTATGAAATAATTGAACATGCAACACTGTAGTACAGGTTGACTTATTTTATCCTCTTTTTCCTTTCCTTTCCTTTGTAATTTTATATATATATCTTACACATACAATAGGCCAAATACAACCTTCTAAATCAACAGTCTCAATGGCATTTTATTAAGACTAGGGATGTAATTAATGTATTTATAATATATCTATTTCAGGCATAGAGATAGAAACAGCCTCTTAGGATTAAGCACTTCATTATCATAGCCTCTTATCAAAAAAAGAAATTAAAACTTTTAAAAATAATGAAACTTTCATATTCCTCCCTAATTTCTAAGATACAGATTGCATATAGGGCACTTGAATCTAGAGAAAAGTTTCAGTTTGGGGAAAACTAATTCATTTTGTTGCATCTAACCCTGCCCTCTTCTGATGCTAGAGGTAAAATTCCATTGCTTTAATTCCTTGGCAACCTATTCTTTTGACTAATCTCTTATTTGGAAGATATTGAGCGTATGTTTTCCTTTGTTAAATCTCACCTCATTAATCCTAGTTATATACCTTGTGACAGTGCTAAACAATTGCTTTCCTTTTTTGAAGTCTACAGCTATGTAATACTGGAAGATAATTAATATATCCCCTCTAGTCATTCTTTGACCAAGCAATGCATATTTAATACTCGTCTTTCCTTGTTAATCCCTTTACAGCTTCTGTTACTCATCCTCAAAACCTCTCCAGTTTATTAGCAGTCTTCGAACACTAGGTAACAGGAATTAAAGAGATTATTCTAAAGCAACATTTACTAATGCTGTGAATAAAGGGTTTGCTATCACAAGTTGTTTTGCTTCAGCTGGACACACGTTGAATCTCATAAAACCAACTTGGGTGTCTCCACTCCCAGAACTGGATCCCATCATTATAGAAGTTGATGAAATGCTCTTGAAATTCAGTCAAATTTAAACCTCCTCTTTGCTGTCTTTAATATAAAGCCTGTCAATTCAGCCAAAAGTTACTCCCCCAAGGAGATCCTTTTCCTTGGGAAGTTCTTCATTCTTAGCCAGATCACTGTGATAAAGTGAAGAACTACCTTTCTGCATTAAGGGCAGATCTTCACAGAAAGGAGAAATCACAAACATTTGTAAAGCAAAGTTAGAATTCATATTTTTAGGAGCTATGTGAAAGAGGGGAAATGAAACTAATTTATCTTTATTGTTTAAGCATAAGTAACATTAACAATAGGAGAGGTCACGACATACTAATTACTAAGCACTAGCTTAGATGGAAGAAAGGTAGACTTAAAAGCTGGAATTCATGGAAAACAGAATATTGGACAGTGCTGCCATGCTCTGTTAACCAAATAATTCATTCAGTATTTTTTGCATTTTCATGTGCTTTGTTATGAACTGGACTAATCAACTTTAGATTGATTGAAAATTCTCTGGCCTGCAGGGCTCAAAGGATAATAATCAGTTGTAGATGATGCTAAATTGGAGGAGCTGGGTGGCATGCAAAACATCAGACTTCCAATTTAGAGTGACCTTAAGAAAACTGATGATGAAGCTAACAGAAATTTCATCAAGTTCAAGAAATGCAAAATTCTGCAACTGCAGAATCATCCTGTTTTGCACCTGCCTCATTAGAGGCTAGGAACCAACTGGCTGAGGAACAGCTCTGCTAAAGAGACTAGGGTCATAGTACCAGACTGAATGCAAACCAGCACTGTGCTCTCACTGCAGATAAGACAAGCTGCATACAAGGATGTATAAGCAAAAGCATGACCAGCAGGAGTGAGGTTATTATTCCCTTCTGCTTGGCACTTGTAAGACCACACCTGAAGCAGTGTGTCCAGATGTGGAAGGGCAGCCCAGATCAAGGTTGTTGAGAAACTGTGGAGAAACACAGAAAATTAGTAAAATTACCTCTGACATATGACCTATATAAGGAGAGACTCAGGAAGTGAAGCTTGTTTAGTCCGGGGAAGAGAAGGCTGAAAGGGCAATCCAATAGCAGCCTCCAACTATTTCAAAGGAAATTACAATGACAATGGAGCTAAACCTCAGTAGTGCCAGATAGTAAAACAAAGGGCAACAGCCACAAACTGCAGCCTGGGAGGCTCCATCTGGAGATAAGGTAAAATTTCTTCCCTTTGAGGGTGCTGCAGCACTGGAACAAGTTATCTAAGGAAGAATCATCATCTGTGGAGGCTTTCAAGGCTTGGATAGAAAAACCTGAAGCTGTCCTTACCCTTATTAGCAGTAGCCCTGCACCAGGCAGGAGGTTGGAACAGGTAACCTCCAGAGATCTCTTCCAATGCACATTTTTCTGATTCTGTCAACTTATGCTTTGCTCAAAGTCTATGTTAGACTTATCAGGAAGCTCCCTTAATGCTTCATTCCATGGTTTTACACAAAATAGAGATTAAAAACACAACAAAAGAATTCTGCCACAGAAAACAAACTGCTCTGGCGGTTCAGGCAGTGGCCAGATGTGTCTGTTACAGCTAGAGCTTACCCCAGTCATCATCTGCTGCTGCTCATCATCTACTACCTATATTCTTCACTTTCTCTCTTATACTAGATGATTTAAACACATAAACCGTTCTCCTAATCCACTTGTGCAGAAATGAAACAGGTTAAATACCTTGTTGTTAGGCATGGTTAATTAGTACCAAAGGAAATACAACCAGTGGAAGAAAAGAGAGCAGTAGTGAGCAGCTGGATGCAGTAACTGCTTAACCACAAGCTGCAGTAAGAATACCACCTCCAACTCCACGCATAGATCCCCATCAAGGAATGCATTGGCAGGACATAAGGCTTATTGTAAAAAACATGAAGCAATTGTGAAGCCATTGTACCATGTGAAGAAGCAGCACAAACAGCTTTCTGTACCTTCCATAACCTCTCTTATATGTAGAGAATTTCAAATGCAGAAGGTACAAAAGGAACAAAAGAGGTAAAATGTATAATTCATAAGACATGTAAATTATTTCTGCTCACTTCCAGATTAAAAAGTGTGTGGGTGTTTGTGTGTGTGAGAAGGGGAATTCACGACCACGCTGAAGAAAGGCAAACAGAGAATCTAAAACAAAGAAGAGGTTATAAAGAAGGGATGGGGATCACTGTTCCAACAAACTGGACTAATTGATCCTGTTCAGACATCTTTTTTTCTATGCAGAACAAAAGCTATGAGCCTTACAGTAATGCTCTGTTAAGTCTTAAATTTTATGCCTGTTATCAGTTCTGAATTGCCACCTCAAGAGCAACCTACTGAAGGAAAAATTCTGTAGCATGAGCACAGTGTAAATATAGTGGTAATACACCCATTGATGTAGATTTTCCCATTTATTGATGATACCATGTTTTTGTGCTTTTTCAAGAAAGAAGATGACAATCGTGGATCCTAGTTAGGATTAAGAGTAAATTATGCAGAAAGAGGAGAGGTATTTGCTTACATTCATTATAGATATGGCATCTTACCAAAGATACCTAGCCGAAGTCAGAGGACTTGAAATGTGGCACTTGTGATGGGAATGCTTATTCATAAATAAAAGATATAATTTGAATTGACCCATGGCCAGCAATGCAGCATTATAAAGAAAGGAGCTCATGGCATCTGTAGATCACTCAAACCAGGACGAGAGAGATGTCTGATTTGGCAATAAACTACTTGAGAATAAAATTCGAGATCTGCTCATGGCTGGGTTCTGCAGAGAACAAAATCTCAAGCATGGTTTCTGGTCCTGTTTTGTCCTACCATATGCAGTACAGACTTTTTGAAGCAGGGAGATCATAACAACAAGCATTACAGAAGAAACTAGACTGGATTATTTTGGGATCTTCTGGCATATGTGCAAGGTGGCTGAGAGAAGTATAACTGGATGGACTACTGAAAGCAGAAAGAAATCCATGGCATTTACAAGCCTCTTTCCAGTTCAAACAAACTCAGCAATAATGGATGAATGCTCCCTTCATGAGAATTTCCCATTCGATTGAGTAGCATTGCCAAGGCTTCTGCTCCTCTGCCAATGAGGATATAGCCAGGGTAGCCAGGGTTTGGTTTGTTTGGGTTTTTTTCTCTGCTAGCAGGAGCTGCAGTACAGCCAATTCAGTCTCTTATACCACAGGGGTTACAACACTAGTAGTACAAGTACAATTCTTGTAGATCTCTCAGGAGACGGTAAAGTTGCAGAGATAAATTTCTAGGCAGAAATTCAGAATTTAAGGAGACAGTAAGGAATTAAAACACTCCAGGGAAGCATATTGCTGGAATGTCCTAACAGTAAAGACCTAAAAAGCAAAGGTATTCAATTAAGGATGTTGTCTCAGAATCCTGCTATACTGACATAGGATGTCAAAAGGCATTTCAGGGTGAGACAGAGAAGCTATGACTATTTCTGTGTGTAGCAGCAACTAGAAAGACTCTTGTTTACATCTGGCCATAGGACAGGATTCCAAGTTAGGTTAATTGCAAATGCTGTTGATCCAGTATATAGTGAATATAAACAAAGAAAATGGAGCTTTGTGGGTTTTTTTTTTCAAGGACAACATCACACGTTTAGTGTATTTTCACTTCCCAAGCACTTTCTCAGATTCCCCTTCAGACCACCTGTCAGGAGTTCAATACATTCTTTATCTAACTTAGATAAAAACTAACATCTTACCAGACATGTTCACATTTGCAAGATTTTTAATCTTCCTAATTGACCCAACTAATTCTGTTTCATTTTTCCTTGCAGCACTGGTTGTTTGTTAGATTGATGCATCTACTGTAGAACAGCAACTTCTGTTTCCTCCTGCTTTCCTTTAGCCCCTAAATCTGAGTCCATGCTCCTGCTGCTTTGTCATTGCTCTGTACCTTTTGCTTGGTTCTCTCTACACCTTTGCTTTTCCACTGCCAGTTTTCCCTACTCGCAAACCATAGTCAGGTGTCATTGCAGCGCGTACTCAGTACTGGTAAGGCCGCATCTCAAATATTGTGTTCAGTTTTGGGCTCCTCACTACAAGAGGGTCATTGAGGTACTGGAGTGTATCCAAAGAAGAGCAAAAAAGCTGGTGAAGGGTCTAGAAAACAAGACTTACGAGGAGTGGTTGAGGAAACTGGGATTGTTTAGCCTGGAGAAAAGGAGGCAAGGGGGAGATACTGCTCTCTACAACTACTTGAAAGGAGGTTGTCAGTCTCTTCTTCCTAGTAACAAGTGGTAGGACAAGAGGAAACAAAAAGTCAAGCCAGGGGAAGTTTAGATTGGATATTAGCTTGATTGGGTGTCAATATTGGAACAGGCTGCCCAAGGAAGTTGTGGAGTCACAGTTCCTAGGTATATTTATAAGACATGTAGATATGGTCCTTAGGGACATGGTTTAGTGGTGATATGGCAGTGGTGGGTTAGACTTGATGATCTTAAAGGTGTTGTCTGATCTAAACAATTCTATGATCACCCTGGTGTAACTAATTTTTCCTTTCATTTTACCAGGGGTACTACATTTTTTGCTTTTTTCCTTTGAGGTTCAGAAATGCAGTTATAATAAAGAACTAGCCTTCTAGTACTACACTACTGTGTTTAGAAACATAAGGCCATCCCTAAGCTCTGCCAGTTCTCCTTAGAATCTATGATACATGCTATTCTTTTAGTATCTCATTATATGTGTCATCAATATCTTGCTTGGCCTAAAGCCACATGGCAGCCTGACAAGACTGTGCTGCAGTTTGGCAGTTTCTGTACAGGACACAGCTGTCAGCATCTCTTATCCTCCATTTCAGAAAATCAGCTGGTACTGGCAAGGGATCATAAGCTAAGACTAGGCAGTAACTGTGCATCCTTTTTAACAAAGCAGAAATGGAAAAATCATTCCAGAGATCATTTTCTGTCCTAGTCTTTTTGGCAGACCTTTCTTACTGATGACAAAACTGAGAGTTACTTTTGTGTTTCAGCACCTCATAAAGAATGGGTTTTCTCATCATCCTTCTACTACTTGTTGCAAATGCACAGCACAATGCTAGAGGAAATATAAAAGGAAGGCTGCTTGTTACATATGTGAGCATATTCTTTGCCTGTTAAGAACATACACTGCAGCTACTTCTGCAGGCCACTGTCAGGAACATGGGGAATTGGCTTACTGAAGAGAAATGGAAGGCTGTCCGCCATGCCAATTAATGTCCCAGTTTATTATTTTATGTCAGAAACCATCAGGATCATATAATGTGAAATAAAATATCAAAGGACTGAGAACAAAAAGCATAGAAGGAAAAAAACCCCAAGAATAACAAAAACTCCAAACAGTAGCAAAACAATATAAAGAAAAAGAAAATCAGGAAGAAATTATTTACAAAGAATGCTGAACAACGCCACATCTAGCTCCTCCCAGAACACCATGTTCATTTTAGGGATGATTTTTCTACCTCTGCTGTTTGATACACTGGCATATTGAGAACCAAACTGGCAGCACAGGTAAAGAGGAAATATGACCACCATGCAAAGAGAAGATAAATAGTCAAGGTAAATTCAAGAAAGGGAAAGTAAAGAAAAGTGGAAGCTGCAAGGTTTGGGTGCCTGTAGCTGAGACTACTATTACACTTTCCCTAGAGAAGCAGTCACCCTGAAAGGGGTTCTTGATGACAAGTCAGCCCAGGATCATCTGTGTGCAAGCAATGTTCATGAAGATAAGTTGGGGTACTGAGGAAGTCAGGGGCAGGGTGAGAATGGAGAAAGAACATGAATCTGTGAAGACACAGAAGAAGCCCACAGGTAGTGGTTGCTGGACTTAAGAGATGTGATGTTGGTATAACTAGGATCTTTAGACAACAGAATTGCTCACGCAAATAACTGTTCATCAGTACCAATGAGGGAACTGCAATCCGGCCCATTAATCTGAGGCACAGGTGGCTCATCTGAGTGTCTTGCCTTACTAGTGAGCACATGACTTCTTCCAAGGGAAAAGGTATACACCGAAATACGCCTGGAGCATTCATCACTGCATTTAAAGTAGATTCTGAGTCCTATATCCAAAGGTAGGTATATGTGCATGTACATGATAAATAGCATATATAACCAAAGTGTGAATACAGCCCTTAAAAAAATAAGTGCTCATCCATCAAGTACAAAGAGGAGTGGTATAATCAGGCCACACTATCTGCCTTCTAAGATGTCAAAGCTCTCCTTGCAGCCAATTAAAAGAACAGACAGTATCTGCTCCTATGTGGGGAAGAGCAGGAGGCCCACACAGCACATAAAGAAAATGACACCTCCACTAGGGTTCCTAGGTAAACTGCCTGCTTTGGAAGAAGCATGTTAAATATTAATCAATTATAGGAAAGTTGTGATGTGGGGTATATTTCTCACCTTGATTATTTCACACATGAATTGAACTCGCATTGCTAGTGCCTTGCTAGTGGGATGCACTTAAATTATACGTGTCACCCTGCAGGCAAAATTGACACCAGTGGTCAAAAAGAAAACTTTTAATAGATATCTTCTTTATTCTATGAAATAAAGGTTTAGACAAATGACGTCCCAATAAGCCTTGTCTGACAACTGCAGGGCCACCTGCAAATGGAAAGAAAAGTGAAGGACTGGATCAAGGGTGGAGTAACAAATCCCCATGGTAAATGATCTCCTCTAATGCCTGGCAGAAGCCCTGCAGAGCATAGGTGTGAAGACTTACCTGGAAGAGCTGATGGTATCTGGAGTTATCTTCCCTAGATAAAGCCAAGAAAAAGGCTGTTCCAGAGTGGATACATGACCAGCATATGTCCACACAGCGAAGACGTATATCAATTGATTGCTTTACAATGCTACGCTTCACAGAAATCAAGATGCTGCTTCCTGAAAAGCTGCTGACTCTATTAGAACCTCCTGGTAACATTTTCCTGTGGGACAAATTAAAGAAGAAGAAATCATATATGGGTGACTTTCAGGAGTTCTGTTGTTTCTTTAAGTCATTAAGACAAAAAGTCAAAAAAGAACAGAGTTAAGATGACAGGAATTAAATGTTTATCTGGTGAGGTTTCCGGTCTGACCCTTCAAACCCATGTACACCTTTACACTAACTTTTGGACTTTCTGGTTACTGACTAGTGTAGATACACTTACACAAACACACAAATGCAGTAAATACATGCTGACTGCAGATGTGCAGATGCCCAGGGCTTTTCAGCCGTTATTTTGTGAAGATCAGAGCCAAAATGGCAGAACTACAAAGATGTTATAAGAAAACAGCCACTGTAAGAATAGCATTCATCTGATCTTGGAAGGAAAAAGGGCAAAGACGTGAAAGCTTTCTGTGCCACAGTGAAAACCAGGTGATGTGGGGAAAACCCAAGAGCAGATTCTTAAGGATTGCTAAGAACCAGCAGTATCTTGTAGAAGCCAGGGGTAGCAAATGGAAGAAGCAAGATCATACATTCAGTCTATTTCTCAAAAAGCCTGTGTATGTCTAGATCTCTTTCAAAAAGATATATTTTTATCACTTTGATATCTCACTTGCAATGAGGGGAAAAAACTTCAAAATTATTATAAATCCAGTTGGATTTGGGAAAGAACATTAAAGTATGAAGTCATAAGTAAGCTTTTTTAACTCTCTTGAAACCTTGATGTTGCAAGATGCTTAAGCAAGTGCTTAATGGTAAACACCAGCTGAAAATGGTGGGACTACTAGCATGCTTACAATTAATATGAATGCTTAAGCACCATGCATAAATTGAGACCTATTACTCTTAATACATATTAGGAGCCCATTGGAGATTAGTTTCTTGTGGCATTCTGCTATTCCTGCTTCCCAACTGTTATAATATGCACTTGGAAGTCTGCAGATTCAAAAATACATTAGTATTATGTCTGTAGCTGCAATGAAAACCAAGCTGGAGCTTTAGAGTCTGTTACTTGTCCATATGAATATTGTTTGCCTTAGTGCACGCAACTGTCTCTCAATTTTTAAAAGTATATCCACCTCTTATAATGAAATTAATGCTTATATCACTGTCTCACAAGGATAAAATATTTACTTGTGTTTAGAGCTGTAGATGTATTAATGAATATAGGAAGCTATGTCTTCAATTACTGGCAAAACCTACCTGGCACTACCTACCTTTATGATATCCAGCAGTGTGATATGCAGATTGTCTATCATTTTTATCACTCCTATGCATGCTACCTGCCCTGACAAGCAAAACTGCCATGGCTCAATCCTGCCATTACTCTTACTTGACATCTCCACAGAACCATCAACGGATACTCTGAAAGCAACTGCCAACATGTCTTTAACAGGTCACTCATGGTTTTGGGGTTTTTTTCTTTTTTTTCTTACCCAGTTCTGACTGTGTCATCTCAATATCGACTAGACATAAGAGTCTCAGTAAGAAATAATTAAAATTAAAAATATCAGGAAAAACTAAATTAATCAAAGTCCGACAGAAATAACATGTTTTAAAGAATCGGTGTATAATATCACCATTCATCCATTCTGGATGTTGCAGGTAAAGCAGTAATTGGTACTGCTTCATGCTGGGCATCACACTGCCTTTGTACTGTCAAAATCATCAGAAGAAAGGTCTTCAGCCAGCAGAAAGGCTCTTCTTAATCTTCTCAGATAATAGTCTGGATTGTCTTTCTTCCAGGCTGATACACTCTAATTCAGTCTGCTTGGGTCTAATCCAAAGTTCTTAGGAAAACTGCATATAAACCAGAGCTCAGTGGGCAAGAGATGGGTTCAGTGGGCTTTGCAGATGCAGCAAGAGTTAAAGTATAACATTCCAGATCTTTGCATCTACGAATGTCTCCCCATTCACTATGCGCACTTCAAAGTTATGTCCCTTTACTGAAGCAGGCAGTATCTGAATAGACAGGTACTTTTTAGAAGTTATGTTTTCAGCAACTGTTCTATTGGAGGAGCTTGGCCGTAAACATGCAGAGCTAAAGGAACAGCCCTCTGAGTACTAAGTCTCCCAGACTAAAGGAAAGCATGAAATGTATTACTGAACACAGACTTAAAGCAGAAAGAGCATTTTATTTCCTGCACCTCACAGCTACTGTTTACAGGAAGTGTAGACTAGCACACTTGGAGATCTTGCTATACCCCAGCCAGCTTCTCGACACCTATATTCTTTTATAGTCCCTGGAGTTGGTAGGGATGATTTGGGTTTTGGAAAAGAAGACAGTTTGAAGGCTGCTCTAATTTCTTCAGGCAATAAGTCATCAGCCATTCCGCCATCAGTGTATGGTGAGGCACAACGTGCTTGTTGGGTTTGTTAACATGCGTCCTGCATATCTCCTAAGCTGGGAGAGGATGTGATCAGCAACAGAAAAAGCGTAATACATAGGCAACTCTAAGGCCTTTATATACACCCTTTGCTATGCCAGAGGAATTCTGGCTGCTTAACAGCAGCAAAGAGAAAGAAAAGGACTGAAAGTTTGTCCCTTCTTTTAAAGTTAACAAAGTCTATGCAAAGAAAGAAGCTGTTTCATAATGTGGTTGTTTATGTTGCAGCAGAGTATTCAATCCATTTTGAGTTTAAATGATTAGCATACACTACATCTTCAGGTATCTTCTGCAAATCCTAGAAGAGAAAAGTATATCCAACTGTTTCTGCTTTGCCAAAGTTAACTATTATTACAGCATGGAGACATAATATTAATTTTGTTCCAATGAAATTGGCTGGCATATGTGTTTCTGTGAGCCAGGCAACAGGTCATTACTGAAATAGCAAAACAAACCTGTTCACCATTCTTGTTCCAGCACATTGCATTTAGATTTTAAGATCATAACTGTTGGATACCTCTCCTGCAATGATGCACAAGCCCCGCTCTGCCAGAAGCTATATTCTTTCATAAAATGACTTTGCTGTATCTTCATTTTCCAGACCCATCTCAATATAACAAAATTTAACACTCCTGCAGACAATGCCAAATATCCTTCATTCATAATTAAGGTGAAGGCAAGTGGTACAAATCTCTAATTATCTTTTATGTCATATTTATTTTCTAGTGAATTATTAAGTAATGATTTATAGCCCAAATTCCATATGTGTACCTGCTAATTCAGGGAAAAAAATATCAGCCCTTCATACTCATTCAGCTAATGGGCATTGCTAATTGAAAAAATGTTCTTTGCACATATCACTAACTTTCCAAACATTTACTTGTAGAGAAGTTGAAAACTAAGTTCTCCCTACTCTGTGCGGGCAGCAAGCAGAAATCAGTGACAGAAATATCAGAAATATCCTGTTGTCTTGTATTAGCTTATGCCAAAGTAGGAGGTTGTCAAGAACAACTAAACTTTCAAACCAGAGTTTATATTCCATGTATTCTCTTTAATGCTCATTGTGCTTCCTGCAGGCAGGATGTTTTCTGCAGTGGTATGTCTAGATGATCTCACACTGAAATTCACTAATCTCTTAGGACCAGGATTTCAATAAACTTTTTAATCAAGGCTACAAAAATCTGTGAGAGCCTGAAGATGTCTCTGGGTTCTTTCACTGAAACGATTTTTTTCTGCAAAAGAGGTTTCCCTCTCAGAACAAAGGCTGCCTCCTGTGTTGGATAAAAGTCCTTGCAAGAATCCTTGCTCCATTCTGAGCCACTGCTTTTGTATAAGGACTGATCCTTTGATAGTAATAAAGAAGATCACTGAACACTACAAAGCCAGGAAAAGCAGAATCAGAGACTACCTACTGCAAGAGCTGCAGTACCAAACACTGCAACCTTCCTTCATTACTCTTCTATTTTTCATTTCTATTGTCTTCCCCCTAGATCCAAGTAACTTCTCTTCCTAGTGCAGGCTTTGCTGTGTGGACTGTGAAGCCAAGGAAATGTATTTTCGTATGCACTTTTGTATACCCCAAAAATCAACTGTTTGGGCTGAAATTACCATATATTTTGAGGCAAAATATTTTAAAAAAAAGGAAAAAAAGTAGAGAGGAGTCTGAAAATCTAAACCATTCTGTTTCTCTTCATTCTAAATTTCACAGTCTTTGGGAAGCTGACTTAAAATTTTTGACCTGTTGTAGCTGGCAATACTGAGAATCAGTCCTATACAGCCTGCACACATACACCCCTCTGAACCTACCTTGGAATATTAATTAGCATCTGACAACACATGCTCTTTACAAAGCAGTTGTAAAAAGTGCTACAAGGATTGCTGCTCTCTGGTGCCCTTGAGGCATTTTGGTCTGTTCTCAGGAAACCTCCTGCAGTTGACATAATGCCAATCCATCCACCACTAGAGCAGAGAAGCAAATGTCCCATAGCATACATATACATGTCACAACTTTGACTTCAAAGCGGTTAACCAGATGCTTTCCTCAGTTACATGTTTACTTTCCATATTGCCTTTGGCTACCATATCCACATATCTAACCCTGGACTCACAGCCACCAGGGATTTTGTGCTGTATGATGATTATGACCTAAATGAAGCCTGTACATTCTAGACAGAGGAAAAAATAGAGGAGCAAATGTTGCTTTGCCAACCTCTTCACTAATATTAGAAAAATAGACAATTTAGTACGCAATATTTTTCTTACCCTAAACTTGAGAATAATTTAAATTCCCATTGTTAGCACTCTAGAAGTGACTCAGAGTAATTTTCAGAAAGGAAGGTAAAAGAATGAAGGTTTTTAATTGAATTTAAAGAAGAGAATTAATCAGTTCAAACAGTACCATACATTAACCTCATTGTCTGCTTCAGGAGTCTAACCTCTAAAGTTGATACAAAGGTAACCTGAATCCCCCCTGTGAGGACTATTCATATCCATTAATTGTTGCAATACAAGATACTGTAGGTTTGAGCTGGTTGCCAGTTCTTCAGTATCTGAAATGTACTCTCAGCAGAGTGCAGGACACCACTGGGACTCATTTAACTCTGACTTTCACATTAATTTTGCTGTGCTGTGAAGAGCAAAGACAAAATCAATGTCCATCAGTGATTATTCAAGGTAAAATATCTAGTGATATTGAATACCAATGGTAGTAGCAGGCATTAAACTTACTTAAGGATTGTGGAGTTGACAAAGCCATTTATTTCAGTTTCACTTAACTTTCAATGAGGCATATGAGTTTAGAAAAATATAACAATTGGAATTAAAATACTGGATTGCATTTCCTGCCAAGTTAGATTTTAAATCAACAAAAAAGTATTGTATATTTAAATTTTTTGCATTTCACAGTTTGAGGAAGGTTTACATCATGGGAGGACATGCTAAACCTCTGCAAAGGCCATTCTGTGACCAAGGGAGCTAGCCTTTGTAACAGCTGCATTAATTTTGGCATTGGATCACTTCCTTGTGGCTTCAGGGCTCAGAGTGTAGGGAAAAAAATGCAACATATGTGACAGCTCTCCCCCACACCAGTCCTGTTCACTTTTCCCCAATAAATGGTGTTTGAAATCCTCATTGAGTCAATGGGAGTTTATCAGATTTCACCACAGAACTTGGTAAATATAGCATCAACAAACTGAATGATCATTAAGGGTTTCTACTTCTAGTTGTTATGAACATTTCTCAAGTTTTTTCTTGAGATTCTCATAAAACCATTTTTCTTTCTTCCCTGAAAACTCCCTATTATTCTTCCAATGCTATTGGTTATGTCCCACATTCACCAGAGCTCGTAAAGCAGAGCATTTATCTTGGCAAAAAGAAAACTGATAGCCCAGTTCTACTCTCCCACAAAACACTGTCATAAAATCAGATCCATTATTCTGAAAAGGCTTCATTAGCATTGAATTTCATTGGAAACTACTTTATTTCTCCAAAATAAATTAAAAAAAAAAAATAACTCAAGGAAAATAATACTTTGAAAAGCAAATCTGGATGACTAGTGAGTCTGGTTTACCCATGGAAAATAATTTATCTCATATAGAAGGTGGGTAGCTTTCAGATAAATTAGCATCAGAAAATCAAACTTGTTACAAATAGCTTTAAGGAAGATGTTTAACCAGTCCTGATCAGTAAAGACTGTGTTTTGGAATAACATCAAGGCAGGAAAATTAAATCAGCCAGTTTGGACTGTCTCTAGGAAAATACTAGCAGAGATGCTGACAACCATCTTGCAAAACTGCTTTTTTTTTTGATTCTTAAAGCAGCATCCAGAAGGTGATTGATACACAACAAGTGGTGAAACATTGTCAGTTAAGACAAATACCGTCTTTTTGTATTTGGAATAGCTTTGCAAAGATGGTGATTTGAGATGCTCTTGGTTGCATTAAACTACAGGATAAAGCAAACATACCCAGTACCCATTAAAATTGCATTTTCTTTAAAATAGAGTGTACATAGTATGGTCAACAGATTGATTTTTTTCACTGTAAAGAAATCCCCTGCATTAAAAAGGCACAAAGAAACCATGAGGAAGCTAAATGAGTCTTTCCCAAAACAAAGACTAAGCTTACAACAATAGTGAATGCTAGCAGAGCAAATAGCTAAACAAGAAATGGCACTAAGGTCTAATAAATGATGAAGTCTTTGATTTTCTTGCTTCTCAAGCTGTAAGCTTTGACCTATAGCAAAATCTTGTCATAGACAGAGAGGAAAATGAAACAGGCTTTAAACAAACAGAATCTTCTTTAAAACATAAGCCACAGGGGGGATGGAATTTTTCTCCAGTCTTCAATTTACAGTTTGTCCTTTATTCTGGCATCAAAATTGTTAACTAATTAAATTCTTTCTTCTAAGTAAAATTCCATCGAATATTTTTTATTCTAATGATGCTTCTTTTTGCATCTAACCATAAAAAGACTAGTAGTATTTGAACACACTAATCTCTGCTGTTAAGCAGACAATAAACCCCCTACAGAGCCTCTTTCATACCATAACTGTTTCATTGTTTGAGGCAGAATCGTTTTCCAATGCACTGTGTGTGCAACACAGAGTATGGCCCTTATCCTATACTGTGATCTACTTTAGCAGAAAATAAATCTGCCTAGCTATCCAAATCACAGGCAAGACCAGAATGCTTTCAAAGTGTTACAAGGTTTACTGTACAGATCTACTAGAAAACTGAGTTTAACAGAAGCTGAGTCAGAACCTACAAATACAGCTAGAAAATGACAAGGCAAATGAAAGTAAAAAGGAAAAGAGGCAGAGTCTGACACAGGGACAATAATTAGCTATAATCAGGCAAAGACACAGCTACAGTGAAATTACTGACAACAGTTATTTGATGATAATACTTTTTAATTGCTCATTTATAGGTAAAGTACATTGATACTACTGTCTCTAGTTCAGACACTCAAACACAAAGTGCCTCTCCCAAAGTGACAGTTAGTCTCAGAACCAGAACTAAAACCAGCTCTCCTGCCTCCAAATGCCATGCCCAATTAACTAAACCATAGCTCCCCACAGGAACAAAATCTGTGCTCATACAGGAAAATCTGTGTGCATGCTACTCAAGGAAATTAAAGTGCAGCTATAAATCTCAGCTAGTTGCTGCTGTCTGGCCAGCTGCCCAAATTAAGGCCAGAGGTGTCCTCACTATGAAGGAAAATATTTGCTGCTTGTAAATTGATTTTTGTTTCTTCTTCCAAAGGAAAAAAAAACAACAAAACAAAACACAAGAAAACACACAAAAATCCCCCCAAACGACAACAAAAAACCACACACACAAAAAACCAAAACCACCACCAAAAAAACCCCAAATCCAAACAAAACACCAACAAAACCCACCCTCCAAAAGAAACAACCACCCACGCATATGTAGCCTTCTCAATTTAAAATGTCACACTACACAGCCTCACAATCATTCAGGTGACACTCTAAGTTTATCTCATGCAATGCATTTTAAGTTCAAGGGACACAACAAGGACAGCTCAGTGACATGTTAATTGTATCTCCAACAAGGACATCCATTTAAAAAAAGCAGTATGTAAGCATATGTATCTCTTTAGAAGGACAAGAGACTAAGGAGATTGTTCTTTTGTTCCTATTTAAAAAGAGCCATTACACACTTCTCACTAACCAAAAGAGGCAACAACCTTGACAATATACACTTAGCTTAAATCCACTTGCTGAAAAAAGCCTGTAGAGTGTCTATCAAAATATATATAAAATAATGATATTAATGGTCCTGTGCTGCTCAGCTAGGAGCTTCGGAAATGGAGATTAGTGTCTGAAGATGATAGTTAAGGTTCAGGATGTGGCTTTCCAAAAAACATTTCTGAAAATGAATGCAATGTAAAGCAGGTCTATTGGTTCTGATAATTTTAAATTATATATCTTCTGTGAAAGTAGCAACTGGACTCAACTTCTGTTATTATCAGTGAGGGCACTTATGTCCCTAAGAAAAGTTCATAAACCCAGGTTTCCCCACAGTGAATGAGCTACCCTACACTTATCAGAAGTTAGGTCGTGTTTTACGTTTCATTACACATTTTCAGGGTTTCATTTTTCCATTGACATACTAGGTTGTTAATGAAGATGGCCAAATAGATCATGTCAAATTCTATCCCCATATGAATAAAAATGCAGTATGTCACCATATAAGAAAACCAATTCTCATACCAGTTTATCATCACCTGCACAAGTTTCTGCAAGTGTCTTTATTAAGAAGGTTTGAAATGGTTCTTTTGCCATCATCTGGAGAACTATATTCTCTCAGAAGCATATTTCTGTCTCCCTTCCAAACTGATGACAGATTTTTAACTACTGGCAGCAATAAAACAAATTTCTTTCCAGCACACAATCTCCACCGAAAAAACCTTCCAAGCATATAGTTTCTCTAATGTTTGACAGTCATTCCTGCACCATAATGTAGAGTGAAATGTACTGTATCACAATATATACATACCTGGATGATAGCTTTAAACTTTAGAGTCTGGGGGGTCAATCACAGTTTAGCAGTGGCAGCAGAGAACTTGGTATGCATTGTGAAACCTGAGTGAGGATTTAGGTACATAAACAGTTTTCCTTTCCTGAGCTCTATGTTGCTTCTTAGGTAGCTACAGGGATCCTAGCTCAAATATAAACAAGCTACATACCTACAGCAACATCTGCATTACAGATACACTAAACTCAAGATGGAACAGAGAACACTGCCTTGAACCCCATTACTAAATCTTGTATCACATTAGGAAGTTATTCAAGAGAGCAACTGATGCAATTAGTAGGTATTATTAATTTAATAAACTGTCCCTCAACTGTTAATCTTTGGCAGAACAGTGATTTGCCCAGAAATAAAACATTTATTTTTAGGCTATCCCACTGATACTATTGTACTATTTGTAATGCACATCTTTAAAAATCCATTTGTTTCATTACAGTGTTCCCCTAGTGAAAAGAGTAATAATGCTTAAAAGAGGGTTTGTGTTGGTACTTACCTTAAACTACTTATTACATATTTTGCTGAATGAATGGGAAGAGATTTGGATGTGACTTTGGAAATCAGTTTGAATCAATTGTCAGTCCCTCATTTCAATGAAATGTTTGCCAGAGATGAGTATTTGCTATCATCAGTACTTACACCACATCTCAAGGGCAAAATTAAAACATACTTCTAACTCAAAGTGACATAAATTGCAGGAAGAAACCATTCAAAATTAAAGGGCTGAAGGCCATATCATAAAATGCCTCCCTTACTTCCTCTTCTCTGTTTTTTATCTTCCTGGCAAGGTGAACTTTCTGACAAAAAAAAAAAAAAAAAAAGCCACAACTTTTGAGTGCAGCCAGGAATGCAAAAGGACAGAAGTAAAATGGAGAGTCATCATGACATTGCTGTTACCAGCTGATGCAGTTAAACTGGGTAGATGCCCAGCCACACACTATGTCTAAGAACAAGGCAGCCCCAAAATACTTTGTCCTTTTCTTAGTACAAGCATCGAACACATTATGTTCTGAAATATGAGCTCAGAGAAAGTCACCAAATTATGCCATATGCCTGGCTTTATATCTGGTACATTAAAGATCAGGTTAAGTCAGGTGTCAGTGAATTACAATGTTAAACACTACATATATATACATGTCTCCCTTTGTTACAAAGAACCGGATGCTCATTATATGTGAGGCTCCACAAAGTACAGCTTCCAGACAGCTAACGTATTTTACTTTATTCACCAATTACTTACACATAGTCCTTCCAGCCCAGATTATTTGCTTTTAATAATTAGAAGGTAGCAGAGCTGGCTCCTTAAAGGCACTGGTTTCAGAGACCTTTAAGTATCTCAGGATATATTAGCTGATGCAATACTTTCTCTTCACTTCCTGCTTATTATTTGAGTAATTTTAACCCTAGCAGACAGTGTTCCAGCACAGCTGATCCCAGTTTAACATTTAACACAACCAGTTTTATTTCAGCTATTCATAGAACTGGACCAGACAGTTACCAGCTGCATCTATGAGATTTTTCCAGATGCTACAATGCCTACAACAGTCTTTTGTTCAATGATGATCTTGAGTATGTCCTCTACCTCTGATTTCAGATTTTGATTATTTGAAAATTACCATCTGTAACAAGATTCAGATTTTTCTAGTATTGTAGCAAATAGAGAAATTTTAGGATTTAAACAGAAAGGATAACTTAATGGAACCCCAGAAAAATACTTGTGCAGATACACTTGTTTTTTAACTTTGGAATTTTAATGGTGACTGTATTAATATGCATGACCAGGCATTCAACCAGTTATTCACAGAAACTCCTTTTATTTTAAAATTCAATGTTGACAACACATTTTCTGTTAATCTGTTATGCTATGACCTCAGGTCTCTCAAGGCAGGATTGATACCCAGAGAGATGCCTTTCATTACAGCCAGTGCCTGGCCATTTGCCATTCAGTTGCAGGAAGCAGGGCTCAAAGGCCACAAATGATATTTGAGTACCACAGATTTGATTATTTTCTGGAGAGTCTTCGTTTCCACAGCTACAAGTGGATGTTGACTCTGGTACGGCCTAATTGTCTTGAACCTCTGAAAAGCAATACTGCTACAAGTTCAATCAGTCCTGCCATACAACACTAAGACCATATGGCCAGCTTTATTTGCAGCTAATTGTATCTACACAGGAAGGCTTTGACATCAGCACCTCACAGCTCCTGTTTTTCTATCCCTGAATAGAAATTTGCCTTTTTTTTACCTCAGTAGCAAAGTATGTAGGTAGGGTGAACTAAGCTGTCCTTCACAGAAATATTACAAAACTATTCAAATACTCAAACATTTGTGTTGTATTTGAGTAATACCTTCACTCCTGTAGGAAGACACCAACAGGTCTATAGTGAGTGGTGTGTGTGTAGCAGTAACATTCCAACACTAAGACTACTGACATCATCAATGTCTTTGCCAATGAAATGTCACTGGTGAGGTCCAAGAAGCATTGACACTTCATATAGGGATGACTTCTACTTTCAGGCACAGGAGGTTGCCATGATGCACTCTGCACCAGGGCTCAGCCTCTTTGCCAGATGAACATCTAAAGACCTCTTGAGATTTTGAAGCTTGTATTTTGCACTCACTCTGCAATCTAATTTCATGTTGTGTTATGCTGTTTTACAAACTCCTAATTCATGTAATGAATTACAATGTTTCTCAGCATCTCTTTTCTTGCAGACAGTAGTCAGAGTTTGGTTTTATTTTTGTAATTACCACAAATGCCAGGTTGAATACCTGCAAGGGTATTTCCACTCAGGGAACTCCCCCCTTTCCATTTTGAAGAGGCTATCTATGTGTCATCCTTCCTGGAGAGGCAACACAAAGCCTGGGTCCTTTGTAAGCACACTTAATATCGCACATCATGTACTAACCTTGAACTAGTCTTTTACACAAATACAAACCCAGCAAAGGTGTCATTCAGACAGCTAAAGTGGATCAGAAGCATTAGAAGAACAGGTAACTTCTCTTTTTATTTTACATAAAAATAAGCTACACACAAATATATTATGTATTTCTTAAATGAGCTTTAAAATGTATGGTTCTTGTTTGTGCTTAGTATTATCTACCCACAATTTCTTTTTGTTATTGACAGAGCATTTAATTTTACAGAAAAGTGCTTGATAGAAAAAGAAATAGGAAAATGGCTTCTGAGAGTGGATTATTTTTTGTGAAGCTCCAGAACACAAAGCAACAACAAGGAACTATTTTAATTTGCAAAGAATTTCTTCAGTGATTAGTTTGTTTTCATGCAATTTAGATCTGCCACCTTAGAAATGGCTATTTAAAGGTCTGTGAGGGTTGTCAGAATTATTTTAGAACTGCATAGTTTTATATTAGTTGTGGGTGCTTTCACAGTCAGCTTGCAGCTTGACTGTTTAAATCTCCTAGTTTCACTAGGCAACACAGATACCTTGGGATGTATTTTCCACTTGGCTGAGGCTTGAAATCCTTTTCTGGTGGCATAAGCTGCCTGGTAAAATGTGTGCCTATTAAATAAATTGCACCCAGAGTTCAATGAATGGTGGAAAAATATATGTCCCTCAAGGTTTTAATAATTAAAAACCCCTTTAAATACCAAGCTAGCTTATTGCTTTAGAAATTCATTCGGGTTCCCTCATGGATCACATTTTGACTAAATGTACTTTTTCATGCATATTTTGTAATTTTGTTTTCCCAAAGTCACATTTTCAACTGAAAACATATAAAGGGAAAACATTCAAACTAGCTTAAGATAGAACACTGCAATCTAAGTGATAAGGCCAGCAGTCTTTTAGCATCACCTCAAGGACTATATTTATTTGTGAAGTTAAGGCAGGCTGAATTCAACACACCAAATATGTAAGTCAGCATGATTACTATCTGGAGAAAGGACATTTCTCATGCAGGCCAAAGGCCATGCCTGTGTTAGGTCCATCCCTTGGACCACTCATGAGCTGGAGGTGTTTATTCTATATGAATATTCCTACTTCACTTGTTTGTAAGGTATGATGAGACACCTCAGAAATATTTCCATGCACTTTCACCTTATGAATGGATTGACACCTTTTATACATTCACAGATCATCTGAGGTCATCTGAAGACACCCAAAATGCAAGATCCCTTTACAGGGTTCTTTAAAACTGTAAATTCTTGGGACACTGTCAGCATAGACTATGATTCTGCCTGTCATTAATGCTTCTCTTGCATTTCTCAAACACTTAAAAGCTCACTTTTTTTCACATATTACTTCTAAATATTTCCCAACAGGAAGTAGCTCATATGAATTTATTAACATCTACATTAATTATTTTTTTTTTTTTCTGTATTGTCTGGAAACATTTTCATAGTCTTCAGCAGGAGGAAGAGGTTCCAGAACACTTGTGGTAGTTGGTTGGCAGCTGAACTTCCCAGGGTAGTCTGAAAAAATGGACTGTTCCCCAAATGGACATCACAATTTCTGATCCTCAGAATTTTTTTGTTTAATTACTGTGTCAGCCATTGCCCTAACCAATGTATAAAGAATGGTACCTTGTTGTTTGTCTGTTTGGTTTCTAATAAAGTCACAACTCTTGTTTTTGTATAAATAATGCTATGGAGTCATTTAACAGGCTAGAGAGAATGTGCAAATTATATCATAGTTATCTATAATACAATAAATTTAATAACTTTATAAGGAAAAAAATATGGCCATGGTCTTATCAAAGACAGAAGAGCATTAACAACAATAGGAACTATAATTTACATGTGCCATAGTTTTCTAGGTCAGGACACTAAAGTCCTTGCATGTAACAGCATCTGAACTGAATCCTGCTCCTTTTCTTAGAAGTATATTTTTTGTCATTAATGCTTTCACTGGATGTCCTAAAAGAATGTCATGATGCATTTATATCCTTATGGGTTAGCCACTGTCAAATATAAGAGACTCGCAAGATACTAGAACATTGACTTTATCTTCAGCTCTGAAGTAAGCTTCAGTCCAGCAGATCTGTCAAACCTGGTCTCACTTTGACCATGTTGAATTATAGGTCATAATACTATATTATGTGACGGCATATCTCTGTGTGTGCTAGTCTGAGACTTTACAATACAGATGGCACAGAAATACACATAGAAAACATGATGTGTTTTAAACCTAAGCCTTCAGAGATGATCTCAGGGCTCAGGATGCAGTTAAGAACAGAATTTTGATGCCTTGTATTAGCAGAAAAATTGACAAAATTGGATAGTGGTTGATTTATGAGGTTGCACAAAACTGTATCAGCCCAGAATCAACATTGTGAAAGTAGCTGGACTCACAGACACTTTTCTTAAGACTCTCATTTACCAAAAGGCGGATGGAGAAGAGCCCATGCATAGCTGTTTGCAAGGTACAACAGACACCTGCTTAGATGGAGTGGACTTTGTGGCCAGGACTGTTCCCCAACATTTTGTCTGGCCTTTTCTTGAGCATTTTTACGGACTCCTAATGTTCTACAACACACAATCAAAGGAATAGTGGAAGTGGGATCTAATATCCTGGTTGTCTTAGAATTATGAATTTGTGGTTTGTTTATGCTAGATAAATTCATATCATAAAATGGGAACTTAAGCATAAAAGTTCTGCTTTTTTGAAAGCAGGCTTAATTAGACTCACATACAAGCTCAATACACAGTACAAAGGTTTTCAGGGAGAACTGTTTGTAGAAGATCTGTACTGTGCTTTACTGTAGCTGCTCTATCCACAATGCCTTGTCCAAAGGGAAAGTCAAAATGTTTTACTCCACTGGGTTGGTAATAGTGAGATGTTCTAAATAAAAGGAGAGAGAGAAATAAAAATAGTAATACCTGGCCAATGAACAGTAGTAGTCTAAATGGATTGACACTGCTCACTATTGATATGTGGGATACAGTAAGTCAGGAATATTGAATGTCATGTTGCTCAGCAATGACCAGCAGTAGTCTGGTCATAATAACAAAATACCAGAGGTGGCAAAATAAATCCCGTCCAGATGGGGTTTGAAACAACAGAGGCTAGACATTTGGTTTTGCTTGCTTGACAGATTATTGAAATTCCTTACCCTGGCATATTCAGATACAGGACTTAGACTTGTAGCAGACACAGCAGTAGAGCAAGGAAAAAACACAGTGTCTTGGGGCCCTGCAAACACTTGTAGAGAAATATATTTTGGACTTGCTACAACACCAGCCTCAAAGAACAGGTGATCACCTACAGTTCCTGGGAGCACGGTGGGGGAGTACAAAGAAAAGGGCAGACCATGTCCATTAGCTCCAATTAATGCAATAAACCTCCCCTGAATTTTGTTCAATTCTAAACCCAGATGTGTATTATTTTCCCTTATAAGTCTTCCCTTCAAGCCATTTAGAAGGAGTCTGTGTCTTTCTCTGCCCACAAATGGAGATTCTACACAAATATGGTCCCACAGCAGGAATCAGTATAGTATAGTATAAAAGAACCTTTCATCAAACTTAAAAGGATTAATGCATTTCTTACAGCAAAAGCTCTGCATGTCCTCTAACTCAAGCAGTTTGAAAAAGGGACAAGGATGTCTGTTTAAAATGCAGGTAAAACCCAATTATCCAACATGAAATCTCAAGCTGTTTGTTTGGGATCAAAACTGAATGTGGGAGAAGCAGCCCTCTCAGTAACATATGCTGGAATATCAGTGCATATATTCTGTGGACAAGGAAGCCACCAGGAAAAGAGAAAGAATTTAGCATTTAACATCTCAAGCTAGCACTGTTTTCAGTTTGAGGGCCAGCATAGCTTAACTGCAACAAAGCACCATGTCCAACAGAGCCTGTCAGGATTTCAATTTTCATAACGAAGATGTGAACTATTCTTTGTAGAAAATCTTTTACGAAACAGTTTTTGCTGTGCTTTTTAGAGCAGTAAAATGAACATTAGTATCGATTTCTTGTCATTGTTACAGAACTACAACCCACAAAAGCATTAGGTGCTACAGTGGCGGACATCACAGAGCTGAATGGCTGGACAGTCAAGCTCTCACAAATCCTGTTATGATGGTTTTAGAAGTTACTTCCCCAGATGCCCTCTATGCTCCTCTGCCATTTTACCACTCCCACAGCAGAAGGAACTGTATGCCTGGTCCTCAGCCTTTACAATGCAGAGGCTGACACTTCAGCATAAATCCACCTTTATGGCTGCACAAATGAAGTGTTATGACTGTGGAGCTTTGGTGGTGATTCAACACTAGTGTCTACTTCACCTTTCAATACTGAAGGTGTCCCCTACAGTAGAAGAAGAAAGTATATATTTTCTCAGAAAAGTAGTTTTAGGCCATTCTACTAGCTTAATCTGTTAGTGAAGGTAATATTCTGAATAACACATTTATTTTTTTTTTAACATGGCTTTTAATACAATTGAGGATTATATCACAGTTGCATTAGAGAATAGGGATTTTATTAATGTTTACAAATATCTGAAGGGTGGGTGTTAAGCAGAAGGGGCCGGTCTCTTTTCTGTAGTTCCCTGTGATAGGATGAGAGGTAAGGGTAGCAAGCTGAAACACAGGAAGTTCCACCTCAGGAAAAACTTTTTCACTGGGAGAGTGACAGAGCCCTGGAACAGGTTGTGGAGTCGCCTTCCCTAGAGACTTTCAAGACTCGCCTGGATCTGTTCCTGGGTAGCCTGACCTAGGTGTTCCTGTGGTGGCTGGGGGTTAGATTTGATGATCTCCAGAGGTCACTTCCAACCCCTACCATTCTATAATTCTATGAATTATATGGATAAAGAACTGTAACCAGAGAGTTAAAATGTTATATTGACACTGAACCTAAAATTAAAAACAAACAAGAACAGACTCCTACATAGTTTGGATCTCAATGCATTACTTAGCTGTTAATCAAAGTCTTCTTTCTTTTAACCTTAACTGTTTTGAGTATCTCTCTTGCCTGAATGTCAATATGAGGCAACAGTGAAGGTCAATGAAAGTGCCTTGCTGTTCACACTGTGCCCTTTAGCAACATGTTGTACTTGTTGGGAGTCAGGCAAATGAAACACTAAGCGACATCAGCATAACTTACATTCTTGAAATCACAAGATTCTTTTTTAGCATATTTCAATTAAATGTGGACTTGTTGACAGACTCCATAATCTAGAGACACCTTGGTAAGTGCAGTGGGGAGCTGTGAAATGCCATTATGTGAACTGGATAACTGTGACATATGTAAAAGCCAGACCCATTGTCTTTGGGATGGAATAAAGGCTATCTGCCCTCAGGGGGCATTTTATTGATAAAGGGACAGTAATGTCGATATTTGGAAATTAAATGTCAAATAAACAGAGACACGGACACATTCATTGCCAGATGATGTCTGTAAGAATTGATGAGGTTCAGTAGCTGTGAATATCAGCCTCCATTCTGAATCCCAGTCACAATGCTGGATACAGGGAAGAGACCAAGAGACGGCTCAGGTGCTCCTTCCCTGTTTTCACCATAGCAAATGAGGATAACAGAGGTGTTGACAATGCCAGGTGTTGAAATAGTCCTGGAGTATCCCAAATACTCCACCCACGGGTTTTTCATTTTTCAGATAACGAAAGCAGGAAATTTGAAAGGATACATAAAAACCTGCATGAAATACTGGGCTAAAAAACCACAGGGGGAAAACCAGGGTTAGTATGTAAGGATGAAAAATGTACATAGTCTGTGCATAGCCTGATAAAAATATATTTCAAAATGCTCTTTTCTGTCACCACTGAAGTATTCTGATAATTAATCAGTAATCCTCTTCCCATTACTGTGTCTGAAACCAATTCTGAATGTTGTTCTGCTAGGAGTTCAGAAGTGGTTAGAGAGAATCAGTCAACCTCCCTGTTCTTTTTGAAAATTCTGGGTTTCATAAGGGAGGTATTTGTTCAT
>JAAGNO010014245.1:0-40908 GCA_033439905.1 Ceryle rudis | reverse complement strand
GTGACCCAGTAATCCAGCTCAGTAATTCTCAGTTTGGATTAAATTGACACCACTGCTTACTGACTTAAGTAGAATTGCTCAGATATCAAACTGGAACTTCACAAAGTGATCTCACCCAGTCCTACAGGATATGAAGAGTTGAAGGAATGGACAAGAGTGACGTCAGCTGCAGAAGTGTTGTGTCATTCAGTATTAAGGCTTGCTCTGGATCAGTGCTAAGGGCAATGCCAAGTAAATTTCAAAGTAAAAATACTCTAGTTATTTAGAAGAAAATTATATCTATTCTGAAGAACTACTGGCAAGAGACTTGATCAGACGTTCTAATATCCATAACATTTTGCTGGAGACTGAACTATTATTATATCTGCAGCTTTGAGGTTCACTGGTATGTCCACAGAAAAACAACAAACCTTTTTACTTCTTTGCATGGAGAAGGCCTGACTGCCTCAGTTCAGTCCATACTCATCTCTCGTGTGGATTCAGCTGCCTGCACATAGATGCTGTAGGGTACCCTGCAGAGCTGTTAGGGCACAAGTCTTAGACCTTTCATCAGGGATGCCTGATGTTTTCTAAAAGGTCAGGGTGTGCCTCAGTTTAGGCTGCTGGATCCTGCCTTTTAAAGAAACTGCAGCCACTTCAGGGCCAGCAAGTGTTCAATTTGACACATCTGTTACGTGGGCCAGCAAGTGTTCAATTTGACACATCTGTTACTGTAATACTGTGGAACCCCTGTGATGTTGCTAATAATTCTTTTTCATTTTCTAGCCCCATCAAAGAAGAAAGCAAGGTGAGACTACCACCCCCACAGGGGAATCAAGCGAGATTTCTTTTTCTGAGATCTTCTTTCTGTAACAAACATCATCACACATGGGGATAATATTTTATATTGTCTTTCTACTGTATGAATTCCTCTTGTGTAAATTGTTCCTTTCTGTCTGTGAGAAAACAGAAGCCATGGCTTTTGAAATATTGCATTGGTTATGCAGTTCGGTAGCAGGCTGATGTGCACAAAGAAACAGCAGTTCAGATTTCAAGCTGTTACCACTTTATTTGGGACACCATTGCCTCAATAAGTGGTATGAGAGGCACCTCTGCTCTTATATAGGAAGAAGAAAAACACCATTACTTTATTCTTGTTCTTTAGCTGATCAGTAAAGGAGTTCATCAGTACCACTGATCTCCTTGAGAGTCAGTCAGAATAAGGACCTTTAAAAAATAATAGTATTTTAAATACGCTCTAGAAAAAGATATGCTGGATTGGTGATATAAATTTGGAAATGGCTATATTTTGATTCTAGATATTAAGAGTAAACCTAATCTTATAGTAATCTTTAGAATGCATCTTGATTTTGTTGTTCCTTTCTTTTTAAGGTGGGAAGGTGACTATAAGCATGAGGTATGTAAAGGTAGTAATTCTGCAAGTGTCTTGTGTTGTAGCAGTTTCCTTATGCTTCCTTTTCATTTTTCTGAAAAGCTTTTACTCTGTGGCCTCATTTGCTATTTTATTAATATTATTGCAGAAGCAAAATAATGGACCTAATGACCAGAGTTTTGTGTTCATCACAACAGAGGGGAAATGAATGCTGTACATCAGGGATGCTCATCCACCTTAGATCTCATAATTCTGTTCAAAGTCACTGAGAGTCTCAGACCCAGTGTCTGCAGGCCAGGTCTCAGTGCTGCAGTCTCCACTTCTTCGTTTTTCCCCTCTTCGGATCAGAGGTGTTTTATACTGAAGGTTTAGTTTAAATCTTAGGATATATCTAAAGACTTACAATCCTTTTTTCTAACTCAGAGTTGGACCGCAAAATGATGTCAGGTATCCGTCCTAAAGAGCACTGGGCTCAAACACTGAGGACTGCCTCATTCGTACCTTAGTGGCAGAGGTTGTTTTGTAAGCTGATGTGTTCTGTAGTGATGTCTTGCTCTTTCAGGCCTCAGGCTGGTCAGGTGCTAAGCTCGAGGCAGCTGGGCATTTGATGGGCGTAAGCCTGAGGTTGGACCTGAGTGAGGAAAGGTAGATAAGCTTAGGGACATAGTTTAGATGTGAAATCTGTTCTTCCTGGTATTGGAAGTGAATGCAGTTGTATTTGTAGTAGCTGCTACTGAATTGCTATAGGATCTAACACTGTACGTTTATGGCTCTGACCTAAAATTACTCTTTTATTTATGTTGACTTGTATTGTTGGATAAAAGATTAAAAGGTCTTGTTTTGTACAAGGCAATGCAACAAATACTGTAGTATTCGGTCTTTTAATTTTTTCTTCTCCATTCTACAATTCCACAGAATGATCCTGTTCGGAAACAGAAAGCTCTGGAGTTCCTGGTATGTATGTAAAATAATTGTGATAAGAGGCATGCAGTCTGACCAGTATGATGCAATGAATATTGTGAAGGAGGCTCTGATTACCGATAAAGCTCATTTGACCACAACGTTAATGTCTAAGTTGCATGTTAATGGACTTAGCTCTTCACAGCTAGTGCAGCTGTAGTGTAATGTCTGCTCAGAACAACTGCCTGGGTTAAAGGTGAGCTCTGAGCTGGCTGTCTGTTCTCTGGATCCTTCTCCCCTTTGCTGAGGAGCCACCGTGACAAGCAGTGGTGGCTGCACTGGAGTTGGCTCAGGTGCTCTTGGCTGCCCATACCTGTGGGGATCGTGGCTAACACTGAAAGGGGAGCCAATCCAGTCTTGCTGCCTGGGATGCTGCGGCCCGTGCTGCTACTGCAGAACTGGGTAACCAGGTGAAACTGGACTGGAGCACAGCTGCTGGTGTTGGAGTGGGGAAGTTTGATCAGTCCAGTTGCTGTTAGCAGTGCCATAGTAAGCCTCTGTTTGTCTTACGGGTTTACGCTGTGAAAATATCTGTTTATATTCACCATATTACTCCATGAAAGTCACCTTCTGTACCTAGGGCAGTTACAACATTTGAGTCTGAATTGTTAATACACTGAAATCACAAGTAAAATGTTTTGGGATGTGTGCTTCATTACCAACAGAAGAGGGTTGGTTTTTTTTCCCCTCTTACAGCTTTTCTTCCTTTTTTTTTTTTTTTTTTTCCCCTCTCTTTTTCCTCCCCTTTAAAGCTGTAGTTACTTGTGACTTTTGGAAGAGGTAGAGAAAATGCAAGTCTGGGGATAATCAGTAAACTTGCAAAATACTTGGTAGACAGTTATTTTTATCTACAGGAATCACAGATGCTCCTGCAAGACTGCCTATATTCTTTTAATGTAGTGTAGTCACTTACAACTTCATATAATTGCTAATCAGTCCCTTTGGATGCAAAAATGACAGTCATAACTGATCTGTGCTCTGGAGATTTATGTCTATTTTTTGGTATCTCTTACTTCCAAAATTACACATAGGAAAATCATGATGGAAACTTTCATCTTTTTGTTACTAAAATGGGGAAAACAAAGGCACTGAAGCTTACTTTTTCTGCACAAACAACGTAAATTTAGGACTTGTGCCCTTTTCCAACAAAATGTTCATGATTGGCAGTGTGGGAGTGGCACAGATATACAGGTTTACATGTTACCTCTTATCAGGCCATAATTATATTGATAATTTTATTTTTAATACATGTTTGTGTATACGTATATCTATATATGTCTTACATATCAGCTGGTAGTATAAACTTGGTTATACCAAAACCAAAGTATTACTTTGTTTATCTGACCCTTTGGCATCCTAATGACCAATTCTAACCATGTTTTTTGACAGGAGAGTTTTCACATCACCTCAGACTCAGAAGCAACACTTGTTGTTCATATTACACAGGGACTCACGGAAGCTTTGAAGGCCTTTTGTGAAAAGAAAGCAGCAGTAAGTAACAATCTTGACCAGAATTGTTTTACCACTGGGAGGAAAGTAGTGGTTGAACTCACGGTGTTAATACCTGACCAAATTGTAACAGTTCAGGCACAGGTCAAAACCCCCCAGTTAAATATATATATATTTTTAAAATTAGTTCTACATACCAAATATGTTAATTGCATGGCACATTTCTGTTAGTTTTCCATCATCCTCTACCTGTTTTAGTTTTCTTTTGCACGCATCCTGTCCCTATTTAGTGCACCATTTTGTTTCTTGGTGTCTGGTTGTTACCTTTCCTTTGCAGTCAGTCCCTTGCTTCATAGCTTTTCTTCTGAGATTAATTAGGCTTTACGTGCTACCCAAATGTGTCACCTCTTTCTTTTGTGGGCATGTGGATAAATTCTTTCTTTCTGGTGACTTGTAGCTCTGCTCCTGGCTGAGAGCTTTAATCTGTTAAGACTAAGGCAGGCAAGATGTTCCTGTTTTTCTGTTGGTCCTTACAAACCTCTGTAGCCTCTTTGCATAAAAACTGAATACCTGTGGAAAAAGCAGTCTGAAGAAGGACCAAAATCTGTACAAAAATGACTTGTACCTGTGGCAGCTACCGGTTTACAAAAGTAAGCACGTGTTTTCTGAAAGATGTTTCAGACTGATATTCCATGTCAGCTCAGCTATGGTAGATGTCCTTGTGCAGATGCCACCACCATCTTTTCAAGAGCTGCAATTTGAAAAATGTCATGTATTGGAACATAACACAGTCCTCGTGAGCTAGTTAATGATTTTTGCTATAGTTAATCTCAGGCAGTAGCTGAGCCTTCCATTCTGCATTCCTCAGCTAGAGACAGGATTTGCACGTGTACCAGTTTTGTGTTTTAGCCAGGTGATGTTGAGGTCTATGGGGCAATAAAGAAACTTGAAAGAGGTGACATTGTTTTTCCCACACACCTCATTATGTTCTCCAGACGTGTATCTCTTCCAGATGATACTTTTGAAAATTGGGGTTTAGTGTGACAACCATGAACAACAGAGCAACACATCCTTCATACGGAGTTTGCTGTCACACTAAATTGTACTCTGCTAACTTTCTATGGGAACCTTGCTACTTTGAGTTTAAAACCAGACATTCTGACCTTTTGCTTTACCCAGGTTAATTATACAAACAGTCTGAGGCCACTGATGTCAGTATCTCAAGATGAATTTTCAGGAAGGAAAAGCATCCCAAAGCACTATAAGCCATATGGGAAATCCAAAGGTAATTTAGATATTCTGTTCTACTAGTTTAAGTCTACTCTTAACACTGCACAGATTGCAAAAATTTACTTTTATGGCCGCACATAGTGCTCCTTGGGTAGAGTGATGCGTGTCTTTGCCCTCTGAATCAGTTCAGGATGTTTCTGAAGCCCTCATGACGTCAACCTTGACTGTCTAAGAACACTTCTGTCCCACTGAACAGTATTACAGCAGTACAGGTTATTGGAAGTCCAAGCAGTAACCTTTCCTAAACCTATTGAACTTGAGGGGCTTGGGGTGAAGAGTTGCTGGATGCAGGTAAGACATAAAGGCAGGAAGTGGGAAAAGAACAGGAGAATAACACTTTGTAAAACCTCAAAGTAGTGTTTTCAGTTCTTATTTTAATATTTTTCTAGCTTTTAGTGCCATTTATTTATTTGTTTATCCAGGAAATTCTAACTGGAATCCAGGGTTTTTGCCTCAGTATGAAGAGTGCTCTGCAGATGCTTCTTTTGCTCCTGGTAACTCTTACAGTTACCAAACAGATGATGGATCATCTTCCTATGGACTAAGATCTAATGACTTTGCAATGATGTCTGCACTCAGGGACTCTCTTGCTGTTCAGACGGGAAGTCCTGCCAGTGATAGCAGTGAGTGGCTGAGACAGTTCAGCCGATCTGCTGCTGGTGGCAATTCAGCTGGTGGGGCCTCTTCCTATGAGACGAGTCCAGTGAGCGAGTACTCGGCAGAATATATGTCCAGCGATGTGCGAGGAAGCTCGCTACCCAGTAACAGAATTCCATACAGCGGGGAAAGTACAAATTGGAGGAATCAACAGGTGTGTACGAAAGTGAAGCATGTAAGTGATCAAGGATTATCCTACCCCAATTCTTCTGCCTCATATCCTTCATCTGGAAGATACTCCATAAACTATCCTTTGCAAAGCTATTCCTCTTACAAGAGTGATGGGTCTGTGAATACTTGTACATCTCCTGCAAATTCTGCTGTTTCAGGAAGGGGTGGCTCCAGGTGGAACAAGGATTCTAGGTGGAACCAGAGCTGTAGTTGGAACCAGGACTCTAGGTGTCAAGGATTCAGGCATCAGAAGTCAGGCTACAAGAGTGACTGGAGTTCACATCAGTACTTGTTTTCTAGCAGCTGTTTGTACAGAGATCACCAGCAATTCAGAAGCTCAGATAAGATGTTGGATGAAGATGCTGTTGGTCTTACTCCCAACATTTTGAACAGACTACAAGGGAAGGATATACCTACAATGACCAGGATGCTTGAACAGTTGGCTCCATATTATCCAGCACTCCAAAGTAAGATTGTGATTAGTTCTCATGTACAATGAGTTGCATCAATGTAGTCACTCCAACATAAGCAGGAGGTAGCATGTTACAGAGATAGTACGCTCCGTTCCGAGGAGTTCAGTTCATTTTGCTCAACACCTCTGTCTGAGAATGGCCTTAGTTGCCTCTCTGAGGAGTCTTTGCTTCTTGACAACTCAACAGAGCTGTGAGAGGAAGTTTTGATAGCACAAAAATTAGCTGAATTGGAAGGTTTGTCCTAGGTCACTTTGCTAACTGGCACCTTCTGTCAGTGACCAGTTTGTCCTGTCGGGGTGACAGCTGTGGGGAGGGAGTGTATTGGCATAGAGGGAAAAAAACAGGGGAATGCTTGCAGAGCCAAACCTGGGTGGTGTTAGAAGAGATGAAAATATTCCAAATGGATTGAATGCGTTGGGATAATGAGAGAAAAGTTACCAAGGAGCTGGTTTGTTACATGACAAATGATTTTTTTCCAATTTTTGCAGAATTTTTCCTTAATGTTAAAAGTAGTGATATAGTATTAAAAATAAAAGTCTCATTTGGAAGAAGATTGTAAGAGGGATTTAAAAGGAGGTGGGCTACTGCACAGCTCTCCTTGGACATGTGTTTGGACAAACACAAGTAATGCTTATGGTACTAGAATTAGCTTATGAGCAGGGTAGTTGGTCAATAATAAAACTTTCATTTTAACATTCTCTCTGCAGTATTACATGAAATAACGAACTAGAAGTAACTTTAAATGTTTTTATCTTTCCTTTCTAGAATTAAATATTCAGACATTAGTCAATGTGCTGGTAGAAACTAGAGGAAAATATTAAGGAGCAACAACAGCTGAACTAGAAACGGAGCCACAAATTCAAGAATCTCCATCTCTTGGCTTTCAGGAAAGAGACTGCATTTACTTCTATGTTTGGTTTTAGAAGCAGGAAGGGAGGTAGGGTTTTATTTTTTAATATGTGAAATACAGCTGAAACATGAACATACTATTTTGTTTAGGCTTTTTAAAGTATTTGTTACATCTTAGTATAGTACAGGAAAAAATCTTTTGTTATTTTTTGAAAATATGCTAAAGTTATTATGTCAGCAAAAGGTAGTAACCCTTTTAACACCCTTCCCAACTCAGGAGAACAAAGAACGGTTTTCCTGGAAGAATATTTACTGAAAATACAGATCCCTTGCATGAAACTACAGGTTTAGTTTTCTTCACACAAAAGTAAGGCCAGCTCAGTTCAATTGAGGCTTTATAATTAGCATAATTTTAGAAATTGGTACACTGCATTTCTGTTCGGACAAAGAAAGGAGAATGTCACAGCAAAGGTGTTCTCTGTCTTACCATGATGCTGTATGAGGAAAATGTAATGTAGTGTAGGGGATTGCTGTGTAAGGGGGTATAGTACTTGCTTTCGTTTTTGCAGAGTAAAAAGAATGTGAAATGTACGTAGGCTTTCTTTTAGTCGTGGTCAGAATGAAATGGTTAGAAATCAACTTAAACTCATTTGATGGACTGATCCATACTAAAATAAAAATGGATTCTTTCTACTGGCAAAAGCCTGCTAAGAAAGAGTAGAACCTATAAGGCGATCAGAGAAAGTAATTGGGAAAAATAAATTTTCAAAATTATGTACCAGCTAAGAAACACCATTCATGGTGTCAGCAACAGCTCACCTGCCTGTGGCTTATGTCACTGTGAAATTGGAAACAAAAGGGGGGTGGACTGGCTGCCTGCACTGACCTGGGGATGGGAGAGAACCTAAGAATAAATCAGTATTGCTACAGTTTAAGAAAAAGTCTTTGGATAAAAGCAAAAAGCTCTTGCTTCTGAACATACCCTGAAGTGTAGCAACTACAGGTAAGTAATAGTGCTGGCTTGAGTATTTTGAAGTACTTTGGATAGTGCTGGTGAGATTTTTCTTAGAGCAGTCTAAAGGGAACTTGTTGACTTATCTGCATTCTCCAAGTTTCTTGTTCAGAGTGACTGCAGCTGTAACGTCTGATTCCTGTCACACACTTTTTTTTTTTTTTGGCCTCTCTTTTTCCAGTGTGTCCCTCACCAACTGTAAATGGTGAGATAGAGGGTTAGGCTGTGAGAATGTCTACTCAAAGCCAGAGCAAGTAAGTGCATTAGCACATAAAGGAAGACTATCAGTGTTAAATGAGCCCAGTAGGAGACTATATATCCAAAGCAATTAGATACAGTTCTATTGGAAGATGTCCCAAGGAGGACCCTGAAAGAAGGCAGCAACTAAAATAACAACATAAGGTGAGGGAAAAAAGGCCATCACTGTGAAGGGGGAAGGATCCCTGTAGAAAATTAGAATACAAAAATGAAACCACCACCCCCTAAAAAAAAAAAGCTGTACAGAAGTGACAGACTATAGAAGTTGATGTATTATTTTTACTTCATTTTAAATTCTGTATTAAAAATTAATACATTAAATTCTTATAAAAGTAAGGCACATGCAAAACATGTTGTGCAACTTCTGACTTTCAACTCTCTTATAAACTAACAAGCACTACTTTATTTTGGCATTTCTAAAGAGTAATTTTTCCCCATGCATGATATGTGGGAGAAGGTTAAGTTTGACATTGCACCAGTTAAATCTAGACTCTGTGCTTTCTGTACAACAGTAAGCAGAGATGGTTGTATCGTACAGTGATACAAAATTAAAACCAACTCAAGTACAGATTCTGCAGGTGATGAACAACATACAAAATTTAACAATGTGAAGTTATATCCATTATAATACATCAATAATCTCATTCAGTACAGGATGATTTGGCAACTCCAGTCTGTGTAATGCTTGTGTGCAATTCTTAGTTATCAGTGTCATACAATGCTGAAGACCATGGAAAGATATTGCTCATAGGACACCTGAATCCAGCCATCTTGATCAGTGTCGTATCGTCGGAACACATCCGTCAGCCTCTGAAAAGGAGGAAAAAACCCATAGAGTGTTGTACAGGGGGCAAGTTCAGACTGACGTGTATTCCGCTTGCCACTTAGGTTTCTACAGCTGTGTGAACACTGGGCTGTAGACACTTTACAATCTGGTGCACAGAGAGGCCACTCGGGGCCATGTCTCACGGCTGAGCTGTAGCAGATCTGATTGTAACACTGCCTTAGCGTACAGTACCTAAGGCTAGCGAGCTGCTGCTTTAGAGACCAGACAGCTTTTGATAACTGGCTTTGAAGTAGGGGAAAAACAATGCACAGTTCTCATGAGACCTCTGAGAGTCATGGGGAGACAGAAGCCAATGAGTACCTTGTCCATTTCTCATCAAATGTGCTTTTTGTATCCCTGGTATCCAAGCTGACTCTCTAGAACCCCAGAGGTGCCAGTGGACCAAAATAACTACCAGCATGGTTTTACTAACACCCACTGAATGACGACTCCATTTAAAAACCCTCTTCACCAGAGCTGAAGTATGATTATCTTACATTACAAATTGATATAAAGGCAACTGATGTTTCAGCAGACTTACAGACAGAAACCTGAAAGGAGAAGAAAACACCTGTATGCAGATAATGGCAATACTACTGTTACAGGGTGCTGCTTTCTCAGCATGGTGTGTACGGGAAGGTGCCTTAAGATCCTGGCCAGTGTAAGAAGAGCAACCTCTTACCTATCCTACTAAAACTCAGCTTGTCCACTGCTATAGTTTCCCAGCTTTTCCCCAAAGTCTCACAGATACTTCAGAAAAGTCAGATACACTTAGAGAGACCTTAAGCAACGATAGGAGGAATCATCCAGTGATTGATTTCTGAATAAAAGAATACAACTGTAAAACTTCCAGTGCTCCTGCACGAACAGCAGTGACTGAATAACTCAGCTGCTGGGTCAAATTCTTTCTAGTCAGAGCCTTAAACAGAGAGAGAGACAAAACCTTCACAATTCAGGTTATACGAATTAGGGGCACCACAGGACACACACCACTCCCGTTTTAACACACCGTAGATCCAGAGGAAGAGTGTGTATTACACTAATGGAAATAGCACTACAGGGGTTCCTTTTAAAACACTGAGACTCTTTTTACATTTGTTTGCCCCATGAAAGTATTTAACAGGACAAAAAAATTGTATCACATTTGTTTGTGATGTGGATGGATAACAAGTGAAGACCAATAAATGAAGATGTTTCTAGCACCTCTTGTATACTTTACTCAAATAGTTTATTTATAAGCAAGTTCTTGAGCCAATATTATAGTTAAATTGAGAACCATTAAAATTCAAGAAAAGGTAATTTTTTTCCCCACTTAAAGTACATCTTTCTTACCTGTAAGACAACACAGCACTGAATAAAGTCATCAAAAGCAACTTGTCCTCTTCCTTGTCTGTCAAATTTCCGAATAAGGATATCATAGAATTGATCAGACAGTCGATACCCTTGGAAAAGAGAAATGCTTTAAAAGGTTTCAGTGCCTGCAGTCCTGTAAAAATAACTAGGCTGTCTTGCAGGGTGTAGGACAAAACCAGAAAACAGTGGGCAGTTACAAGAGCCAATTTTTTTTTACCGAATACTTCTGTATTAAACTAAAATGCTGGCAGTAGAACCTGTACTTAATAATTATAGACAGAGGCACAGTAAACATAACTACAGCTTAAAGTGACTAGCTGGTTGATGGAATGGCTTAGGGCTGCAACTCAAAGGGGTGGGGTTTTTTGTTGTTGTTTGGGTTTTTTTTGTTTGTGGGTTTGTTTTGTTTTGTGATATGAAGTCAAACAAAAGCTCCCTTTAGAATTGCAGCCAAAGGCTACCATAGCATAGGCAGCTGGCTTCTCTTTATACAGCAGCAACCTGGATCAAGTACCTTCCTGAGTTCAGAGAGTAACCTGAAGTACTGGTAATGCCCTCAGAGCAGCTCACAGGCGAGGCAGAAAACACTGCAGACGTGGACTGACACATCCATTTTCTCCTTCAAAGGAAATAGCTTAAACAGTGCTTGTGGCATGCACAGCTCTAAAGGTACCCTATACCTAAAATGATAACTGCATTTTACCTGCCTCATTTTTAGAGCAGTACAGCCCTAACAATAAGAAGCTCCTCTGATGACACAACCCAATCATAAAAACTGTAATTACAAATGAATTACCAAAACCTGTTAGTGCTTGCTTTAGTTCATTTTTGTCTATCATTCCAGAGTTGTCTCTGTCGTATGTTCGAAAGACGTTCTGCCAGTCTGAGATGTACTTCCAGACTCCTGTGAATTCATTGAAGTTCACTCCACCTTTGTTTTCTCTGTCAAACATGCCTGAAATAAAAAATGAGACGCATATAAAACCTTAATCGCACTACTTTTCAGTAAGAATACTATATTTGAAGAAGCAAAAGTACCAAAGACAGAAAAGAAATTGCAAAAATACAAGTAATATTTTCGAAAGTACTGACAAAAAAAGCAAGTAGCTGTCCACCAAAGGAAGGTAAGATAAAGCAAGCTAAGAGAACCGGGGGGGGGGGTGTGGGAAATCACAGAATGTCTCTTTTTCCTGGGTTTTCATTTCTAGTTTTAATTTAATTAAGGCTTGACTGATAATCCAGTGACTGAAAGAGAGAGGGGGGCCTGTTCTTTTCTAGGGACTCATGTAATGTCCACATCTGTTGACTGAAAGTATTGGGATATTCATCTGCATGTGACAATGAGAACTGCCATTACACAGACAGCAGGTCACACAGGGATGGAACTCGGATTGCTGCTGAATACTTGTTAAAAACAAAGCAAAATATTTAGTCCTTGCATTTATGAACTGCATGATAGAAAAGATTTTTTTGTGCTTGAATTTTTATCCATCTACCATCATCAGCTTTCACATTACTGGCAATGAGTTTAGTACTAAAGAATTCAAACATGGTAAAGCTTCTGTTTGGTCTTTCTGAACACAGAACACAGGATTAAAACGCAAGATGGGAAAAAACAGTTACCAAGATACTATCATTTTAGAAAATTTAAGCTGACATTTCCCCCCATATAAATTACATTTACTATCTGTTCAGTTGTAGAGTAACGTTTTCTCAGGCTACTTCGACGAGCGCATGTATGTGCACACAATGAGCATTCCTATACAGGAATTTCCCTATTCAAAAGGGAAAATACTTGAGTTTAACTTAGTCCAGCTGGGCTGTATGGAGAAATAAGTGATGACAAATTGAAACATACACTAACAATGAAAGACCAACTTGTTAATGCTACAGGCAAAATGGTTCAAAAGACCTTTAAACAGGCATTTGTTATTACAGCAGAAATACATACTGTATATGTATTGTAGTATATGTACATACTTTGTGCTCTAAAACAGGGCAGCAATTGGTCACATTCTTAATTGTCTGAACAAATCACAAAACAACGTCTTGACTATTTCACATCACATGACCACACTCACCAAGAATTGACCTGACTGTTGCTGGATTAAATGGAGTCCATGTGCCTGCAACAGAAAGAATTACTTAGTTCCTCATTACTAAGTAACATTTAAAAAACCCCCAACAAACCAATCAACAAATCACGTAAGAACTTAGAACAGTGAAGTCAGAGCTAGGTGACATGAAGCTGGCATATAAAAAATAATGCTGCTTCGAAATAATTATGTTCTTGACCATTCAGAGATGACTTCAGACTAAATGCTTTACACGTACTACACAGAAACCAACATTTTCCAGGCCACACAATAAAAAACAACTCAAAACCTTGGAAGAACTAAGATTTTTTTCATCCCAGGTAGTCAAGAGGTACCAGATAAAAGGCAAAATCAAAACTGAAGTCCCAACTTTTTCTACTGCCAGGAGCAGAAAAGCTTTAACTCAGTCAAGGTCTTGTATCTATTCCTCAGTAAAAACTCATCTGCTTATTTCCTACTTTACAGGTAGGTTACTCCAGGGCATTTATTTTGACAGAAGTGAAAAGGTTCCTACCATGGCATAAGCACACAGTGCAATTTAGAGGCGAGTTTAGCATAAATCCCACCTCCATTGCTAAATCAATGAAGTGTTAGTTTAAATTAGTATTTTCAGACCAAGAAGTGTTGCTGCTTGAAAGGCCTGAGCAGTAATCATCTGAAGAGGAGCTTTGTACTTCTCTGAATATTGACAGGCTAGTAGTCACTTGGGAATAGTTTTCACTTGTTGGGGGCATTCCGGAGTGCTAGGGAGCATGAAGCTTTAAATTAAGATAAACACTGTGCCTCATCTATGATTTCACCATCAATTCTCTAGAGCCTGTGAAGGTACCAGGAGGACCAAGAAGCTTGTATTAAATTCACTGAGGTTGAGCGCCAGGACCACGAAGGAATCAGTAAGGCTACGGGTACTGCAGAGGCATTTGCAGCGGTGCAGTTAGCTGACCATAACCAGCTAACAGAAAGGCTGCATTGGTCTTACGCAGGCTTTGTGAAGGATCAAGCTGTGTAAGTAGTGTTTATACCAGCGCTGGATTTAGCCCACAGAAGGGAAACTGCATCAGTGCAAGTCTACAGAAGCAGCAATGGGGAAAAACCCTACTCTGTAGGCAGGCCACACGACTATTTGCACATAAAGAGAAAGATAAGCAGAGAAGAGTAAAAACTGCTCTCAAAATTCTTAAGCAGTATTTTAAACAGAGAACATCAGTACCTTAAGAGCTGTATGTCTCCTGACAAAAATAAAAAATAATGGAATTATTAATAGTGTCCTCAGCATTTAACTCTGAACAGAAGAGAGAAAAAAGGGAAAACACAGTTTGGAATTTAAGTTACTTCATGTCAGAATTTTTAAAGAGACTCATACAAACACTATCTAGTGAAACTGAAGAGTGCTGAAGAACTGTGCTGATTTCAGACAAAGAGTAAAAGACTGTTCACCTCCCCTAACTTCACTATGAACTTTACATGGCAGCATATGAAAAAAAAAAAGAAAAAAAGAAAAAAAAAAATGTTCATCTGTACAAAGAAAAGGAGACATAATATTGCCAAGGTCAGTGAGTCCTTGCACAGTCTATATAAGCACCAGCCATTCAAGCTAACATGGCTGGGAAATGGAATACCAGAATTCATCTAGACAGAGACCAACTGTGTCTGTTTAAAAGATTGTACTGATATGAAAAAAAGGCAGAGACATTACTACCCAGATAATGCAATCTTAATTTGGCAGGCCTATGCAATTTCAGCACTTTTCTTGTTCATTTTTCTTGAAATCAAATTATTAGAGAGTGGGTTTTAATATGGATAAGTAAGTAGAATATAATTTACCCATGTCAGAATAGGTAAAATTTGCTTTTGCTTTACGGTAACTCATATGAGATTTTTCTGCCTTTTCTACAAGTCTGAGATTTTGTTTAGAATCCTTAAGAAACACAATTTCATGCTTAAGTCAGTCAGATCAACATGTTTCATTTAGTTTTCCTGCAAAAGCCATCAAGCTGTTCCAGTTTCACTTAAAAGGTTTAAGACCTGAGCTAGTAACAAAATATGAAACCAGTTAAATTACCCAATTACCTATTTTTCTTCAGTTAAGAGTAACTGACATTTCAAATTTGTTTCAAGTTCTGTTTACATGAAAAAGGTAAAAGCTTTCAGTACAAATTTTCCAGGGATACAGGAAGTCACGTTCACTCCTCCCTGTCACAGGGTCCCTAAGCCCCCAGTCACACTCTTGGCTCTCACAAGCACTGACTCAGCTATTTGAGAAATCACAGAATTTCCCCCAAATAATTTTGTTTAAGGTATTGTATTTCTATTTAAGTGGATGTTTCAAGGATGTCCAAAAAAAGAAAAAATTACCTACAACAATCACATCTCTAACAGTTTCTGCATCAAGTCAGGTAGGTATCAAAACTGCATGTTGTTACGTTACTTCTAATGTAGATTTCCAGTCAGATGCTCTACTTCAAAATTAGTAGCTAATATCTAACTATCTTCCTCTATTTTTCCCTTCCCAGATTTAACATATACATCGGTAACTCCTACAAGTAGCTTCTACTGAAGTCACAGGCCTGTTTTGCTTGTCCCTTGAGTAGACAAATATGCTGTTTTCATGCAATTCTTCCCAAGGTCTTCAGTGCTTTTTGTGGGTTCAGGATTTGATTTGTATAGGGAAGAACTTGTCCTTTTATTAGTCAACACGGCTTGCTTGACAAATTTGTCTAATGTGGCCATATTATATATTTTAACGTGCTGACATCTAACGATTGAGCAGAGGTCAGATTGGAAGCTCAAGGATTAACCAGCACTTGTTTCATATTTCATCTTTCAAAACCAATAGAAAATCACATGCTCTTTCCAGCTGTCTGTCAGTGAGAGATAGGACACCTCATAAATAACAAGCAGCATTTTCAGTAAGATGAACCTTCTCAGAGAGGGAAATCTAAAATGAAAAAATATAGATTAAATGGTGCTAATTTAAGACAAACTCAATGGAAATAAGAGAAATATCTATTCTTTCAGTGGCACGTGTTTACAGTAAATATATTTAAAATTAATTACTCAAAACCTGTGAAGAAGAAAGCATGTTGGGGATTAAATCACCATAGAGTGATCACTAGTTTATATATAATGCAACAAGTAAAGACATACTTTTCAAACTGATTAAACTAAGTAATGCTCTCTTCCCCATGCCTGGTCTCTTACTCTCTTACAAAACTTAGCTTGTCACAGGTGACTCTCAGTTATTTAGTAAGATTATGAAGACTACCAGCTACAAGCTTGTTTTGAGATCAAAGTGGTTTCCTCACGCTGCACTCCTTCAAAGCAGTTGACTAGCATACTAAATGATGCCAGCATGGCAGAGTTAATACAGATGAAGTCCAAAGCATAGAGGGAAGATGAAGGTACAGACAGATGGAGTTGCCATTTTTATTAAGTCCCTCTGTAAGAGACTCATTCTCTTTCATATGCACCAAAATTAGTTTTCTTTCTTAGGTAAAGTGATTCTCAACCTCTGACAACAGCTCCCTTTATTTTCTATTTATACCCTACATCAAAATACCATCACTGTGTGTCTTCTCAAGAAGTACTAGTGCTAGATCTCCACAGCATTACAAAAAATTCTGTGACAGTTCAGAAGGGCTACTAATTGTACCACTAACTATTTCTTGACTTAGACTGCAGGTGAATTGCTTTTACCTGACTCATTGCTTGGCTTGAATCACATCTCAAACAAGATTCAAAGATTACAACAGGAAAATTTTTTTTTTTTCCTAAGTAGAGCATCATTCTGTAAAAAGCTGAAAAGGAACCCATATTTTTTACCTTTTTTTTTTTTTTTTTTTTTTTGTCTATGAATCAAAGTGGGAAGAGCATGGTTCCTGCTTAAATACTGATGTGGTTGTCACCCTTCCTGTCTCTGCCTTAAATGTTCTATGATTCCATTCAAAAGTGAGGTTTTGTTTTCCCTGGGACCACACTGGTCTGGAAAAAGTATCTTATCTAGAAATTCTACTTTTACAGTGAATCCTGTAGAAGGTATTTAAAGAAAAAAAAAAAAATTCTATCTTTATAAGCTAAGATGAATTCTTTGTTGCATCCATCTGGCAGCTAAATCAAAATGCTTTCTTTACAAGGTTTTGATGAAATAAATGTCGCTTGCCTAAAAGGCTTTGTTGCTATATGAGGAACTTGTTGTTTCTCCCAGTTTAAACTGAATTTAAGCGGTTTCTACTCTTTGTGTGAAAATGAACTGTGCAATTACTGCAATTATCTCAGTCAATATGGGAAGGGTAAATAATATTGCATTGTCAGGTCAACCTTTCTGCCCAGCTGTGCGGTACAATTTATTCGGGAATATTCCTCTCCACAGTAGGGTGGGGGTTTTTTTGGTGTTAGTTTTTGGTTTTGTGCGTTTGTTGTTTGTTTTTAATAGGCATTTCAACCTTTATATTATTTCCTAATTATGTTCAGGCTACAATTAGCTAATCAGAAACACTGCAGCCATTTCAAAATATTTGAATTTCCATTTACTCTCTTATTTGTCTACTGGTTTTAGAATGTTTTCACAACGTGTTCTCAATTAATACAGGGATACCCCATTTTACATGCAAGAAGCTGTAGTGGAACCATTATGAAATGAATTTGTTTGATCAATGATTAGTCTGATTTCATAGAGATTATGATAACACAAGCTTCAGAAGGCAAAGGGCTTAGCTAGAATCTGAGATAGCCTGCAGGAGCAGAGCTCAGAGTAGGGCTCTGGACACTAGAGACAAACTGAACTGCAGGAGAGTCAGAGAAAGGAAGGAAAGAGAGTTAAACATTGCAACTATTACACTTTGGCAATGTCTTGTACTTCTGTAGTGCTTTACTCTCACAATCCACTAAATAGCTTGCAAACTTGAGCTAAAATGAAGCCATAAAGCTTCCTGTAAATAGAGAATCAGTGTTACTATTCCACATATGACGAAACTGGGGAGCAGAAAGGCCAATAATGGGATTCCAGCTCTCAGGAACCATTGCCTTCCTAAGACATTGAAAGAGGATCCAGCTACCCCATCAGCTTTCAGAGCACCAACAGCCTCAGTTCTCATCTAATAGACCCCTTATCTATGTAAGTGCCTTCCCACATGCACAGAGACATCAGGGAGGTGCAAACAGCTCATCTTTACTATTGCCATAGTGCTCATGTGCCCCTGAGACTGACTGACGACTGCACCAGGTGTCAGTGACAGGAGCAGGAATCCTCTGTCATCTTCTGGTCTCTTATCTAGGAGAGGACAGATAGAGGCAGATGCAAAGCTGTGGAGCAGAATCAGAAAGGCAAGACCTCAGCAGATAACTGTAGCAGTTCTTGGAAAATTGCACCCATTTCTCAAAAGACTGGAACTGTCATTGGTCAATCTCAATATTTCTAACAAGTGTTTAGATTTGGTGTTACAGCTGTGATACAGCTGTCCAGCTCCAGAAACAGAGCTGTGAACCCATTTCTGCAATATCCCTATGTCCTTCTGCATTAGCTTTAGTGTTTTAAACATTAATGTTTGTATGGCATTACATTGAATAAAGAAAGAAAAGATCAAATATGAACAAGAATAAATCCTTTTTCATCTTTTCATGATTCTGCTACTGCATTTAAAAAAAAAAGTTCTGCTTTCAATTGCCAATAAACAATTTCATCATAAACATTAGAAGACTTGATTGCAGTCATCAATTAATTAAATAATCTCACATGTTAAACTGGTTAAAACCTACAATAACAATTACAATAATGATGTGAATTACACTTATTGATTTCAGTCAATCTGCTGTGGATCCACACAGATTTAAATATGAGCATGAGCCACACATTGTTTCAGTCATGTCTGTTTGCACACAAACCTTATCAACTAAGTGTACTGGGAAGTAGTATTTCCAAAAGTTATTTAAAAGAGCCTGGATTTCATGGTGTACTTTATCCTCATTCTAAATTCTTATAATGGCTATTAGAATAAACATCAAAAATCTATACTGAGCATTTACACTATCCTATTATTACACTAACAGACCATCTTACTGCCTTCATTGTAGTTATTCTTACAGGTCTCAGTGGGTAAGAACTCTTATCCCCCACTTCACAGATAAAGGAATACATGGTCCCAACAGCACCATGCTGGGACACAACTCAGCTAACATCCCAGAAATTGGCCAGCTGTCACCTGAGCACTTTGCTTTGGTTGAACCCAGATGAGACGTTTTTAACCTGGAAATAATGCAGTCATGAAATTACAACATTGCTTCAAACTCTGAACTAGTTTATTTAGAGCTAGCCTGGACTTACACCTAGAGAGTTCAAATAATTCAAGATTGGAGAATAATTGCATAGTAGAGGAAAATCTTCTCAGTGTCCTAAGCTTGACTTTCTCTGTCTCTGTTTGTGTAAATACTTCATCTTAAGTGCCAAATTATATAACTAATGGAGAGTTGCCAAATGTGATATACAGCAAGATAGGTATACAGCAAGATAGGTATACAGCAAGATAGGTATACAGCAAGATAGGTATACAGCAATACACCAAACCTGTCTTTTTCCAAAGCACCACAGGGCATTCAAGTGGACATTCAATGTTCTAATTCTCATATATGATTTCTTCCCCACCTGTTTTGTTTCCTCTCTGATCTGAGATTGCTAACTTAAATAAAGCTTTGATGTGTTTGGTAGAAAAGACAGTAAAGATTTGATATGACTTAATAGTTCAACTCAGTACACTATCTAGTAACAGGGTATTTATTCATACGCCTTTGTTCTCAGTAATGCTGAGAATAAGAGCTTGGAAGGACTTCTTGTAAATGCTCATCCAGAGTTTATAATGAGTTTTGAACAAGCAAAGATGAGTCTATATTTACTCTGCTCCTGACACTTGTCCATTAGCATAAAGTAGGAATTACCAGCAACCTAAATGTGGGTAAGCTGTCAGACACATACCCCACTTTCACTCTTCACTGTATGCAAGATATCTACCCATTAGATACGGACATGACATCCTTCAGCTAAGTTATACAAATGATTGAATCATTCTTCCTGCACAGATCAGGGACACAGTTTAAAATTCACATAAAATATGCAGCACTCTTCAGCTGCTGATCTTTTCAGAGTTCCTTTGAAATAAAGTATTGCACTTAGTTCAAAAGAAAAAAAAAAATCATCCCACAGGAAAAAATCAGAATAAACAAAATATTTATTTGGCTTCCTAGACAAACTAAAACAAACTCGAGCAAGAGGTGTTACATGGGAGCTGGTGAAGGCTCAAAAAATCAGGAGGTTTGGCAGTCAGAGCAGCTTTTTTCAAAGACGGAGATGGCTGAGGAGAAAGAATAGTTGAGCAGAAAAAGATGACGCACAAGAAGCGGTAAATGTATAAACTGTTAAGAAGTAGTAAAACAGTATAAAACTATAATGTGACATCAAAAGTTGTGATATGTTAGGACTGAGAAAGACACACAGCACAGGAAAGCTGTATCTCAGAGAAGCCTGGATCCAGTGGCCAGGAGAACACCTTAGAAGTCTTCTTCTGACATTAAATTCGGAGGCTGGAAAGAAATTTTATCAGCACTTGCACACTCACTGCTCATCAAAGTGAGACCACATCACCATACTGCAGTGCATCTGTATTCCTGTCTGGGGAGCCAAGCCGCCCACAAACACTGGACATCCCCGTGCTCCCTGGGGCAAGGCTTTTCACAAGGCATTTCTCCCTACATACACATGGTTTAATCAGAGTTCTACAACAGCACGAGTCCTATCACAGACATCAGGAATAAAGTTACAGAATATCCCCACAACCCCACAGATTTACATGACAATTCCTAAAATTTATACTGAGCATGAAGGGACAAATGATACTTCTAGTACAGTCCATAGGAGAGTTTTATTAGAGTTGCAGGAACTTAGTAGAGGTTTTGTTTGGAGTTTAAGAATGTTTGACCCCAGCAGAGTACCTTGGGCACTGAGAAAATACATGAAACAGCAGAGAAACAGTGGCCAGCAAGATTATAGGAAATATTTCTGGTTTGAGGTATGCTTTCATCTGTTCTCCATCAGTAAGATATTTATTTAAACAGCAATGCCATATTTATCTCAGCATGACATAAGAAATAAAAAGAGTGGGGAAATAATTGGTAGTGCTCTTTAGATCAAATAATTCTTTCAGTATCAACATCTGCTTGTTTGTTTATTAGTCAACATCACAGTCAGCAACAGTCCTTCGATCAGACATGAAATGTGATCAGCATTTCATCTGCTCAGGGTGATTTTCAACCATGTGCAAAAAACCATCACAACTCTACGAAACATTAAGTTCCATATAAGTCCTATTTTGAAGGTTTGAGTGGTTATCTTTATGGTTGCTCTGTATACTAAATGAACTTTTGCCTGGAATTAGAGATTTAAATGAGACCTGGCTTCTTTTTGGGATTAGATTGTGATATTTCTTAACACAATTCAGATAATAATGTTACAAATGTTATAACAAATATGATACATGTATCTGTGTAAAGATTAGACAAATAAAGCTGCCTTATTCTAAAGAAAGAGAGAAATATGTTCAGAAGTATTTGTGCTAGTATAACCTGGCATAGTTTCACCAACAGTAATTCAGGATTTTTTCTACTGCAATCCTTTTTATAATGTAACCTCAGACATGTGCAGGTAAAAGTAACTCCCTTTGCAATGGGAAAAAACATACAATGAACACATTAATCATTTTAATCATAATTAGAGACTCCACAGATCAAGTCTGTAAGGATCCCATCCAAATGAAGCTGTACAAAATAGTACAGTCATCTAATTGCTCCTGCTCAAGAAAAATGGAAAAAAAAAAAAAAGGGAAAAAAACCCCAAGTAGTCTACAACAGTAATCACGAGTCAGATTTTACTGCAAAACACTGACAGCAGAAAGCACAACTGTGGAACTTACATAGAGAAAACAGCAACATACACAAAAAGATAATTTGTTACAAGTACCTTGAACAGTCATTTGCTGTTAATTCTAACACCCAAAAGAGTGTCTTGTTTATATACTACGGTGTTTTGAGCCACCATCCTCAATGCTTGAAAATGGCGCTCTGTTGCTGAAATGGAAACTTTTGATACGCAATAAACACTGAAACTCCTTGCACAAAGCAGAGAAATGTCAGAGTCTAACACTGACATATAAGGCTTGCCAACATTGGATATGTACATGCTTTGGTTATGGTTTTCCATATTCTATCCCAGCAGCTTCTAAACTGATAGTAGCAGCAAACCAGAAAAAAAGTCTGAACTAAGCTCCCAAGCTATTAGTTTCAACAAGAAGCTACTTTTAGAGAATGAAAAGCTCCTTTTCTCACTAAAAACAAATGGTACAGGCAACAATAGACATAATTAATAGAAAAAATAGAAATGTAACTAATTGTTTTAATTGTCTCTGCATTACTGTCTTTTTCCTGTATTTGTATCAATTAATAGTATTTTTCACACAGTACTTGCTGCTCTGGATGGTTGCACTGTGTATGTATAACAGCCAAAACCTGTTCTGAGTGAAGACGTGAGTTTCACAATCCAACTGCTCAACCTTGCTATCAGAATCTATTTCCTTTGTAAATAATCTGGGGAAAAAAAGTTTTTCAGTCTGAAGATGGAAAAAATAATTATAATAAATTTATTCTGTGAAACTCTTATTACAGCCTTTAGACTGGACAACTGCAGTATTTTGTTATTGCCTTCCAGAGTTATAAGCTTCCAAGAATTTTTTATATTTTATTGAAAAATCTAGAAGACCAAAAAAAGGGGAAATATCCAGGGATACTGTTAGTACACATAGAGCTAAATGAAGCCCAGAACACTTTATCCAGCCATTCATGTTTGAGTTCTGTAATTTTTAGGATTATACTCATGTTTCTCTTACGGAAACCACTCTGTGAAATAACCTATCCTAAGGAAATCAAGGCAGGAAAATCAAAAGGATAACTAAAGCTTTTTAATGGAAATCGGGGAAGTGGAACAACTACATGTGGCTTGTCAGGGAGCCCATACTGGTGCTGTATCCAGAAGAGCTGGCAGAAGTGCAATATATTTTCCTCAGTTGAAAATGTCACACAGCCAATGATGACAAATAAACCTCCAAGCTGGGTGATTCATAAAGCAGCCAACTTTACATATCTCCATCACAACTGCCAAACTGAGGTTGAAAGCAGAAGTGCAAAAGGGAGGGTCACATTTTCAGGTACAGTATATACATATAACTACTGAAGTCAGCAGCTGAGAAAGCAGCCAGCAAATTAATTTTGCATTTCTGTGTTGGAAACTCACTAAATTTAGAGCAGTTTGGACACAAGGACTAAAACTTTTTACTTCACTGTAGTTTGCCTTAGGGACCCAAGCCCAGAAAGAGCAGCACAAAAAGTGTATGGAAAACCAAACCGGCTTGATTACAGATTTAAATTTATTGCTCTAGACAGTTACACACACACTAAAGCTGAAACCTAACACGGCATTGGGGATTTCTTTGATATACAAAAGTAGAAACTATATGCTGTATAAACAAAATGCAAACTAAAGAGTCTTCCACCTGGGCTTTATTCTGGTTTAGGGGAGAGCTAAGAATAAAGAACGTAAAAATTAAATATCTGTACCAATTCAGCATTTAAATAAATGCAGTATCAAACTGATCTAGGTGACTTCAGTTCTTACACAAACTGCTTTTAAATGAATAAACACAAGAGAATAAGAGAATGAAAAAAATCCTCCATTATTCATTAAAGACTTTTAGTGCTTCATTAGTTTTGTTGCTATAATCCACTTCTGATTAGCTGGGTTGTTAAACAGCCATTGCCAAGTGCTGCTAAAAGTGCATGAATTTCTTTTCAAACTACAGCAATGTCATTTGAATGTAGTTAGCAACATCTCATCAGGTGTTACGGCCATGCCTGCAGAGTATAAATTAACGGTGATTTCTTTAGCGTTCCCATTTAATCATGTTTTCATATGGATTTTCATTTAGACATAACATGGTAAAAAAAAAAATAAAAATCCGTTAGCACTTTAGATTGCTTAGCAAAACTACATTATCCAGTATGATAGTGTAGGCCCAGGTGGATAACATGAATGTAAGAAAGGACAAGGTGGAAGGGAAGGAAAGACATACATTCTGACCCAGAATTATCTGCTGATGACCCGGTGGGGCAAGCAGTAAAGAAGCATTTACATGCAAAACTCCAGATCCCCAAATTTAAATTCCATGAGCATCCTCAGGCTTAATTTCTCCCCCTAGGACAGAAGAATTCCGCAACCACAACAGAGACTGCTAATACTAGGAACTGCCTCCACTAACCTTGAAGAGACATTAGCTTGCAATTTACTTTCTCACACAGCACCCAAAACAGCCCAGGGAAGGTTTGGAAGACAAACCTCATCACTGAGCTGCAATTAGATGATTTGCCAGATCAAAACCTTGCTAGTAAAAGATCGCAGGAGTTACAGTGAGGAAGGGAGCTTAGCAGGTAATGTCTCTATTAGAAACAGACTTTTATCCAAGTTCATAACTAGATTATGCATTAATCCTTAGGAAACGGGTTCAAGCCTATATCTGGTTTGCTCTCTCTGAAAAAGATGGCACTGAAGAGAGGCAGCAGCAGCCAAACAGAACTCCAGGAATTAAACAAAGGGTCTGGATTTGTCCAGTAATTTCATTTTATTGTGGAAGAAATTTTCAAGTTTTCAAAGAGTAACCATCCTTTCATTTCCTCTATGTTCAGCTACAAAAGCCTGGTGCTTTAGGTGCTATTGGAATACAAATAATTAAGAGACATTCAATTTATTTAAAAAAACCCAAACCAACAAACTGTCAGTATGCTTCAAAAAGGGCACAGACAACTGAATAAACATTTTTATATCACAAGACTAAAAAAGGAACTTTTTCGACAAAAAAAAAAAAAGGCTCATTTCATATACACATTTCAAATCAATGAAAAAATGCTTATCCACCTTAGAGGAACTGGATCAGTCCCACGGTGATCCTAAAGGGGCAATTTTGGCAGATAGTCCTATAATCTACTCACTACACAAACTAACACTTCATTTTTTTTTTTCCACTTAATCTTAGTACCACTTAACAAATGAACATTTAAAGTCTTTGGGAAACTCTGTTAGGAATCTTTTGTAAAAATCTGTAAGAAAAATACTACAAAGTTCCCAAGGTAAGGTTTTCTATGGCAAACTGTAAGCTTTGATCTATTTTTAACCGCAGAAAGACCCCCTCATCCTGCCACATCTTTCATTTCAGACCCAGGGCTTTATGTGAGAATCTGCAAAAGAATTCATAGAATATTCCGGGAGGGAAGTCTTTAAGAAGAAAAGAATAGTAGTCATTTCCTCAGCTGTAGCAGACCTGCAGAACTACGTGATCATAAATGTTCACCCATGTAATGACCAAGTGTCTAGTCAATTCAACTTTCAGATACAAAATTATTAAGATTGTTAAAATAAAGTATAAAACCAGACATAACTTAAATGTATTTTAGATATGCAATTACTTATATTTTACAATCCAAGCTGAAGCATTTTTTGTATTCAAGTGATTTTAAGAAATGTAAGAAATGACAAGCAGCTACTACAGTGGCTTTACCTCAAGGTTGACATTCTGAATACACTGTAAACAAGCAAGAAATACATGTCCATTGTAAGGAATTTAATGAAAGTCTAAAATACCCTTTAGTAATTTAAATTATATTCATATAATCTCAATTTAGATGGATTTTAATTGAGAGACTCTTGATCTGTTTATCTGGCTATACTGTTTTCTACCTCTCTGTTTCAAAACCTGTCTTTATGAAGTTTTCAAAATTATTTCCCAAAAAACCAGCATCCAAGGACAGTTTATCAGAAATTGCATCCCACTATACAGGGCAACAGATGCCATGGGATTTTGTAAGATGCAAGTTTTCTGCCCTGCCTCTGAATCAGATGATACTTTTTTATTATGATGGTTCTTTAAGAGCTGTTTTTACAAGATGCAGCCATCAGTGTTAATATATTCAGTTACAAAAGACAGGTAATAGTATCAGCAAATCTTTGGATGAAGCAATTACCTTTCAGAGCAGCATCCTGGAATTTATTACGCAAGAAATCTCACAATTAAGGTTACAGATACGTAACACTAGCTTTTTTATCAAAGAAAAAATCTGAGCTGAAAACATACATTATCTCAGCTATTTTTTAGCTTATTCAGTAGAGACTTGATTTTTGAATCAGTATAATTTAATGTATATACAAGAGTAGTATAAACCATTTCATGAGTGATTGAGAGACATACTATAAACACTGCAGGCTTTTATTCTTCTGATATTAAGTCTTTAATTACCTTTAAAGAAAATGCATGCATGTTTAAAAGACTACTGGTGAGAAGAAAAAGAAAAAGGTATACACAAGCTTCATATATATTTATATTCTGAAGAAAGCACAGTAAGTGGTTGATTTAGTGGGGAGAAAGGTTTTAATTCTTAATTTAGTATAAAGGAATGAACTGATAATAGAAACAACTACAGACAAGTTTACATTTTCTTTTACAATTTCTTGGACAATGTGGGTTTTTTTGTTTGGTTGAGGTTTTTTTAGCAACCTGTAGATCTGTCCATCCTAGAGCAAGGTTCAGGCACATACATTGTGTGGACAAGGACTAGCAAGTACTTTCCTTTTCCTGCCTGATATCTCACCATGCACGTCACTTTTGTCTCATAAAAGAGGCAACTGAAGAAAACAAACACATGGCTTCATGTTATGTTAAAATATCGTAGGAAACACTCATGCTGTTTATCATACACAATGGCACACTTGATCACAGAGCACAGCCTGTACATTGTCAAGCTTGGCTGATTTCAGTATAGTCTTGCTAGAAATAAAAAATGAAAGGTGTTTGTTTGGTTATTGAACATTTCTCCAGTATTTTCACATACATATGTTCAAGTCAGTGTCAGTTAAACACTTCGTACTATAACCTGCTACCTATTCTATATTGGAAAAGAACTGGATTTGTAGAATGATTTGATTTCATAACATATTCAAGTTGCGTGGGACATGCTTTCAGAATCATTTGTCTGTAATCTAAATCTTTGGAAATAAAAATATTGCTGTCATCATATTTTACTTAATACTGAAAATCCCATGATTCTATTTTCTCTGTCACCATAGCAGGATAAAAATTAATATTGTGAAACACTCTTTCCTGAGGAACCCATTAAAGTGCAAGTCTCTGTATTTCATCAAATGAGTTCTGTGTTCACCTCCCCAGAGTGGATCACAACTTTTGTGTCACTTTGAGTTTCAGAAAACAGTATTTGCAGGGAAAATCTTCATAAAGGTTCCTTTTAGTATTCCCTGACTAATGGCAGCACTAAGGCTGAGGGAAGATCAATGCTATCTGAGCACAATTTACTAATTGGGAATGAGTAACAGGAATGAACAATATAGAAGATTTAAACTAGATTTAAGCCTTTGTTAAAATATTGGATAGTTTAGAGTAAGTTTGGATAATTAGTCTGAGCAACAAAAGCAAACATTTAACTGAAAAATAAATTTGCAGGTACTGACAGTGTTGGGCATACAGATCACACACATTATTTACTGTCTCTTATCTGGGACTAATGCAACTTTCTTTGAAGGATCATACAAACTTCACACAATACGTTTGTGCTTGATGAGTTTGAAACATAATGCAAAAATTTTACAATTCGCAGTACATATGCGATATCAAAATTGCTCCTGCCCAAGCTGAATGCTGTGACTGAGAAATCTTTTAGTGTTCATATCTCTACAGCATGTACTTCATCACAGTAATAAATATGGCTCTTTCCTTGCTCACAACATGAGGTAGTTTTAATGAGATATCTCAAGTTTTTTCATCCAATCAGAAATTGTTAAATTTACTCGCTGGACAGATTTAAAACAGGTATAAGTTGAGCTGGACTACTGAATCATGAAATCCTATAAAAAAAAAAAAGTTGATAAAAATACACAAAAGCAGAATCTAAACCAGAAGAAAGTTTAGTCAGCTCTCTCAGAGTTTTTTTCCTGAGGACATTAGTACTATGTAGCACAAACACTGTGTTCAAAGCATACATGCTCAGACTGTATAAACACCAGAAATCAAAATATTTCAATTGTCAATGATTTTTTCCCTATAGAGCAGTAAAGATGAGGTGAATAGTCACTAATCTAAGAGTTTGAAACTAATAATAGAAAAACTTGCATACAATATACTGGAAATCAAATGTTATTATTTTTAGCAGAGGACCTATAGTACGTTTTTTTGCCTCCCAAACTACTTAACACCTAAAATTTAACCTTTTTCAGAACATAGCCAGCATGAAAGCATACTGACAAAGCTTTGCTTTGGCTTTGAGCTTATATCAGAAGCTGAATGAAAGGAGTCCTATGGAGCGTTAAGTGATAATCAATCTTTCAAATGAAATTTAATTCCTCATATATCATTCCATTTCTGTGATCCAAGTCTGTATGAAATTGCACAGGGCTTAAGAATAATTCTATTAGAACCCAATTAATTGTTAGAAGAGCTTATTGTGTTCATTTCCATTATATGCTGTGGCTCTGCCCACCAAAGGCTCATAAGAGCATAACTGCCAAAGTCAGAGGTAACAGTACCAACAGGTGATCTGTCCTGGTACTCGAGAAACACAACTTGACTTTTTCCACAAACCTAAACACAAAATAATGGCAACAGCAGCATTATATGAGCAGCATATGTGTGTTTTAATGTTTCCTACACAAAGACATACTTACTGCGAAATCAAAGTTTCTTGACGAGAACTGTAACTTAGCCTTATTATTTCACACGCACAAAGGCTGGTTTTAAGCGGGTAAAAGCTCATCTGTTAGTGCAAGCTGAAACTCTAGGATCCCAAAAGGCAAAAGAAGTTCTGGGGAAAAAAGGGTATATGGATTCTTCTGCTTTTTGATTATTCCTCAACTAAAATCCCATTTGAAAGCTGACAGTTCATAAACACTTGTTTGGATTTCCACAGAACTACAGGTTTATGACCTCATGTGGTAGAATTATTTCTTTAAGTGCACTGTTCTTTTCTGTAATATCTTTACAAGTGAAATATGCAGAAGTTATTACTTTTTTTAAAAAATGGTTCTAAAGAGAATAATCTTCATTGCACCATAAACTCTATCAGCCAGTCTCTAACCCCTTGAAAAGGCTAGCTACATATTTGCCATCTCATAATGTTTCCATTTCATGCCTGTATCTTGAACTCAATAAGTAACTGCTGAAAAAAAATTTCAAGTGTTTATTGTATCATGGCCCATGACAATATAATTCTTGTAGAGAGATTGCTGGGTGCAGCTCCATGCAGCATCTCAGGGCAGGTTGGGTAAGCACACAGGTTTAGAGGTACTGAGAAGGAGGAGAGGGCCCTGTCTCCCATGTGTCGGTGCTCTGATGTCTGCAAGTCCAGAATGAGAAATTACAGGAAACCTGAGGACACTGTTCTGGTGTTTCAGTGCTAAAGCTGCATTCAACCCTAGATATTACCAGTTTTGTAAGAAATTACATTTATTTGAGCTGTCTATGGCCTCAGATATTCCTGCCTTAGTGAAATCTCTCTCTAGTAAAAAATACATCAAGCCAACTGCAGGCTGTAATACATTCATATACCAGACTGTATATCACACGTAAGAGAGAACTTATAGATGTAATTTGAAGTGAATAGTTGCCCAGTTCTTCTGCTTGGGAAGTTACCATAAAATGCTCACTAAGCAATATAAAATTATAAAAAATATATTGATGGCTTACTCCAGACTTCTCAGCTTTCTGTGATCATGAAGTATGACCACATCATGCTTTTAACCTCTGGAAGGGGCTGCCTGCTCAAGCACCAGGTCGCGCTGGCAACCACAGGCATTGAGGTTACAGAACTGACATAGTTGAAAGGACAAGGGTGAAAGTCTAGAGTTGGGGAGCGCCTCATGGTGAACAGAAGGGAATTAGTGGCCCGTTAGCCTTTCTACACTTGCTTGCCCAGTGTGCTGATCTCAAGTCTGAGACATAGCTCAGGATGCTTGCTGAACTGGATGAAGTCAAAGATGCTTACAGAAGAAACATACATACAAAGCTGTAACTCTTTCCCTTTCCAGTTTTCTAGGTGTTCATTTTCAAAGGTCAAACCTTTTCTGACAGGACAGTTGCAGGCACAAGCTATGCCTCAGTGCTTGAGGCTAATATTGCGTTTCTGATGAACTACTGATCAACCATTCAGTGCTCTTCATCCAGGATAACAATGTAATTTTCATCTAGCAGTAAATTTTTTTCTGCATTGTGCAGACCTCTAAACACTGTCTCTTCATAACCATTTACCCCAAAATTACTTCCCTTAACAACCTGAGTGCTTGTCAAGGGACTTATAAACCACAGTATCTTCTGTCTATGCAAGCTGGGCAAATTCAGATGTCACCATTGCACAGCTGAGTCCCTTGGTTTTCGCCCAATGACCTTAGAAAGCAGAAGACCTCAAGTGTTTTTTGGTTTTTTTTTGGTTTTGTTTTGCCCCCTTTTTTTTTTTTTTTAGAACTTTTGAAGCCTCTTTCTTCCCACCATAGATTAAGTGCTTCACTTGTTGCATGCACCACTACTTCCCTGGTTGCTCCTGCACCTAGAGCTCAATAAGTGGGAAACAACAACAAAAAAAGCACAGCACAACGAAAAGCTATAGCAATGTAAATGCAAGGATGTGACCTGTGAGTATTTTCAGAAAGAAGCACCCCTTAAAAGTTAATCATGCTTTCTCCATTGTTGTCTCTTCTTTAATACTTCTGCTTTTCCAGTCTTGCTGCACCCCAGGCTGTTTACTAACCATCCCTCTTACCCACTACTCTTTTCAAACAGGACCCTGGGGAGAACAGTCACTCTCTGCTCAGGTAAGTACTTGCTTTCCTTTACAAGTTGTCATGGCCCTCATCCACCCCTTGGAGACTGATATTTTCTTCTTTTCTGCTGTGTCTGTCTCACTGTGATTTCCTTCAACCAGAAGCAACAAGGGAAGTCACTTCCTTGCCTGGCATGCTGCATCATCAATGGGCTTTTCTGACCTCTGGCTCCCTATCTCAGCTGCACCTCTCCTCATAAACATTGATTATACTCCACTGAAACCTCTTGCCTCTCTTCTTCTTTCTATTGACAAAATTTTTAGCACCTTTATATTGCTAAGAGTTCTTTTCTTGCATTTTCACTACATCCATTTGTCACACTCTCCATTTCCAATCAACTTCTTTCCTCCCATGCTTTTGCCTTCAGGAGTCTCCCCCCTTATCACTCCTATCCCCCAGCCCCCCATTGCCTTTCACTCCTGCTGTTGGCTGCCCTTTCATGAGTCATTCTAGAAAAGTACCATGGGAAGTTAGTTCACTCAGCTTCCACTGTGAGCTGAAAAAAAACCCACAGAGCCAAGTTAGCACATCATTCGCAGGCAATATGTTAAGGAATGTAAATTCTTCTGCCTGGCAGAGAGCACCATCCTTCCTTTTACTTCATGCCGTGCTCAGCTGGATGCCAGTGCTTTAGAAGAGGAATGGAGCCCCATTAGAGGAAGTTTAGTAGTGTGGCCTGTAGCCACTTATATGTACATCTGATGTTAACAGAGATTTTCCCATAGACATGAAGAGCTAGTATTGTCTATTAATGCAGATGTATGGGAGCCCCAATATGATGTTTTTCTTGTTCCTATTTATTAGCTGTAGAATTAATCCTCATCAGGTTTAATATCTGCCATCATAAATCCTCTAAAGATTTCAGATGGGTAAAATGTAGCCCACTTGATGGCTTGTATGGCTTTGGTTAGTAAAACACAAGAGATTTTGATCTGCAGTACTGTGTCCTAATTCATGCATCATCCTGCTGAGCAATTTCTTTAGTTATCAGTAAGAAACATGGGTGAAGTATGGGTGGAGTAATGGGAAATGTGATAAGCAGTAACATAATTACATATTTCTTCAGTTTTAATAAAGTGACTTGGCACTGAAATTAGGATGCGCTTTCCCTCCTCAGACAATCACAAGCACCAACATTCACTCTGCAACAACCTGCTTAGAAATTCTGAGCCCCCTAACCCACAGTACACATTGTTCTTCACAAAGGATATAAACTTTTCAATTATTTCAACTGTCAGAACAGATGGCAAGGAACTTGCATCTCCCATTCACATTTCATTAGAGTATACAAATACAGCTTGTTTTCTCTCAATGCTTTGCTGCGTAGCTTCTGCAGAAAACATTTGACAGCTGAACAAAGTCATCATCGTCATATCTTGAGCTAAGACAATGACAACAGAATTATGACAGGTTCCTTCATCTACCATTTCTTTTGCTGCACCAAGAGTCTAATTTTTTCAGCAGTGTATCTTTTTACTTTTTTCTTGAAATAAATGCAAATGAACACATGCAAAATGAATAGAACAACATGGAGAGCCACCTTAATTAAACAAAGGGAAAAACTTCAGACAAGGTCACCTTGAATCTGAGTTGGGGGAGGAAATCAATTCTATGCATTAATTTCACAATATATTTGAAGCAGATGCTTTCTGCTGCATACATTTCAAATAGTTGTTCAAATTCTTCTCCTTTCAGACAAAAGCAATGCTATTAAGCTTGCTGTTTCTTAGGATCATTACAAATGTCACAAGATCCCCAATTTTTTTTGGTTTTAATTATGAACTGTATGACTTAAGAACGATGTCATGAATCCTAATCTTTGACAATCTGAAAGCAACAGAGGCATCATACAAACTGTGCCCAAAGAGTCTTTTTCCTTATCTCAAAGTCAATATAATAACATAGGAGTTCCCACTCTGAGATAATCTGACTTCATCCACAAAATTTCAGGGAGCATTTTAGTGGCTACAGGTTGAATCCTCAAATCGCTCTAGCCCTGTATTCTCTTCGTGGCTCAGCAAAGCTCCTCTCCAAAAGGAACTCTAGGGAATGCTTTCTAGGAATCGCTGCTTTGCTCAAGTATATCAAGTCACTTGACCTTCAGCGTTACAGCTGCACCCTGGGGTGAGCTAGAACGCTTCCAGAAATGAGGTGCTAACTTGGCCATGCTGCTTGCAGCAAGTAAAATATTTATTTTCTTAATAGTTAACATTCTCAGTGGCAATAATTATGCTTACATTCTGTTGTTAAATTGTGTACTGGCTTAATTAAAAAGATATACTTTATTCTGAGTTTTTCTTCAAGTTTCCCTTTAAGTAAAACCCAGAATATAATAAGTCCCCTTGCCAAGGTAGTGGCAGTTTTATGAAGAACAGGCTGTTTTGCTGTGCTATGGTGAATACAGTTTTATTCTATGGTCTCATTGGGTAGATGCACAATTATGTACTACTCAGTGGAGAAGGATAGCAGAACAATAAAAATATCTTCTATTAAATGTTCAGAAATTGTATTCACAGAAACCATAAATCACAGAAAAACAGGACTATGGGAATAAGTAAACCCACAAATATTTACATGGAGAATCTCCGCTTTTTCCTGTTATGACTAATCACAATTTCCTCAGTAATGTTCCTTTCAAAGTGATTTATTGTGGAGCAACACAAGAAAGTATTACTCATGCTTCTCTTTGAAGAATAGTTTGCAAATATTCAAATTTATTTTCTTTTGGACTAGTCATATTCAGCGTCTTTGACCCTCCATCTGAACAAACATTGAATTGCAAGTATTTAAGGTAAAGGTCTTTATACTATTAACAGCAAAAAAAAAAAAGTATTGAAGTGTATATGCTGAAAAGAGTGGTATGGGAGAACAATCATGACAAATCATGTAGTAGAAAAATAAAATAGTTTAAAGGCTGAGGAAAAATCAAATATCAAATCTATAACGCATAATAATGAAGCCCATACAGAAAGTACTGATCATCCCATTGACTGATATCAGAAAAAAACATGGCAACTCACACAGATACAATTCTACATAGATATAACAAATAAAATGTATCTCCCCACTGCCTGTTTCTTAGTCACCCCTTGTGGAATTAAAATATTTTTTTTATAGATAGAGATAGGAAAAGTACATTGAAATGGGGAAAAAAAAAGAAGAAAAAAAAAGATAGTTCATTGCTCCTTTCTAGGCAAACAGGCAACTTTGAACATTATGATAATGTGGCATCATGGAGTCATCACTTACAGGAAAACTCAAAATCAAACTGAAGCTTATCCTGCAATCTGAGTTCAGCCACAAATAAAACCTCTGATTTTAGACTCTGAGGAATGAGTTTCAATGTCTACTAAGGACTGTTTGTCTCAGGAAGTTTTAAAAGAGAATAAGAGTTTACATGATAAAAATATTAATAATAAAATAGTTTGATGTGCAGGGACATTCTTAGCTAACTGTAAAAAAGACTCTCCCCGAATTGTATGGCAAAAAAAATTATTATGGTTCAATAAAAACCTAGCAAGTATGAAGAGATGTTAGTTAAAAGTCTGCCAATATCTTTCAAAATACATTAAGCCATGTTGGTGAAGAATCAATAATTGTTATTTCTCTTGCTTTCAGTTTATGGATGTTTAAAGATTCTGTCACAACGATGACACCCTAAAGCAGAAACTTTCAATAAATAAAACTTATTTCCCTAGCAGGGTTTGGACTCTCTTGGTACTTAAACATGTTAGAAACAGTTTATTTATCATTTCTAAGAATTCTTTTGATATTGAGTAATTGCCACTTTATGATATTACTCCCCTGAATTACCAGGAAAATCTGGAGGAGAAAAGGGGAGGGCTAATAACAGAGGCCTTGATAATTGTTCTTTCTTACATCTTTCAGTGTCCAGTGTATTAGACCAGGTGGGAATGGAAACCCAGATGACTTAAAAAGTGGATATAAACAAATCATCCTTCTCTGCCATGGATGGATGAGCAGGAAGGCAGAGATCTGCTCCACCAGCCCAGGAGAAGACCAAGGGAATATGGAGGATGGTGGATGTTCATTGTTTCAAGACATATGCCTGCACTGGGTGCAACTCCCTTGCCAATTTAGGAGACTGACTGAGAAATACAGTTCCTGTTTCTGTGAGTTCTGTGTATCCATTTGCATTTGGCATTACAGAGCAAAAAAACTGGCCAGAGCTCCACAGCACACAGATTAGTGTCCTGTAGCCATGTAATATGCTTGCTTGTATGAATGGCAAGGGAATGGGAAAACATCATAAACACTATGTTGAGCGGAAAAAAACCAACAAAACACACCCCAAAAAACTGTGTAGCTTATATACTAAACCTATTGAGTCCTGATCAAGGAAAGAAAAACATTTGCCAGCATTTGCTATCCCACTTAACATGGGAGACATCTGTTCTAAGTATGTGGCAATGGCAGGGAAAACATCGCTGTTTAACAATTTCAGGTTTCTCCATCCATCATTTTATTCCTCTGTCATACTGTATTGTCATTATCATTCTACCTCTCTCACATGCTGTAGCTCCAGTAATGCAAAGAGTTTATCGTTTACCGAGTTTCAGTGCAAAAATACATTAGTGCAGATGAAGAAAATAACATTTCCATACAGAAACAATAAGCTTTTACCTATAATACCCATGGAGGAAAATTCACTTTGACAAGCTACTGCTTGAACTTGATGAGCATCTTAAAGCATCGTGTAATCAAGCCTACAGAGCATTGTCTGCCTATTAACATGCTTCTGAAGGATAGTTTGTTGTTATTGTATTTCAAAGCCTTATTTCAGGACAGATTTGTCTTATCATGTTGATGGTAATGAAGACTATCAGGATATGCCCGTTACAGCTCTTTGAAATCTACTCATGAACTCCTTCAGAAATTTGTTCAGCATTTCACAGCAGCATTTTTTAAAATTTCATCACAAAGCGAAAAAACTTGATGCTTCTCCCCCCACCCCCAGCATGCATTCCTGCATTTGGGGGATGTTAGTTATAAACCAAAAGCTACAGTACCATTCAGGAACTCTCTTCATCAAGACAAGTCACTACATGCAGCAGAGACTAGCATTAGGTAACACCGTTAAATAATAAATTTGTAGAACTTCTGACCAGTTTCCCCTTGTTTTTATTAGGTGCTATCCTGTACTTAATTCCCCTCTAGTTATGCTGGCACAAAAAAGGGGGAAATCTGCTGCAAATTGTCTCCCCACAAGGTAGGCAATTTCCTCAAGGCACTAGAATCCCAAGCAACTGAGAGAGGGTGATCTGAGCTTACAGTGACCGTGAAAGATGGGCTGAGGAGTGCAGAACAAGAGCACTCACTGACTCTTAAGTTCTTGCATTGCAACAAGGATTTTCTCTTGCTGCAACTTCAGAAAACAGTTGTTCTTTACACATCTGAGGAGAGATCCTGTCTTCACAATCATGCACACTCAAGCTTTATTTTTGCTTCCTGATGCCTCAGTCTGACATGCCTGAAAGGAAGAACTGCATTAGATTCATGTTCTTTGATTCAAACTCAGTTTGATTTCCACCAGAATGCCAATAAAGTGCTACTTTCAAACATTTCATTAGAGGAGCTAACGTCAAAAATTTATAGCTCTTGTGTATGTAGAACATTTTGGGATGCCATTTATCTGAAAGACAATCTATAGAGAGGGATAAGTTCTTTCTATTTTATGTTTTCTATGAAGTCAGGGTTGCTTTGGAGGCTAATTATGCATTCCTGCTGAAGGTTTAAAACCAGCAACATTTCAGATTACACAACAGAGACAAGCACAGCTAGGATGAAGGGTCTGTCAGTGTTTTATGATAAAAACATTATCTGCACAGGTTACAGCATGGTCTGGGAAAAGCACTGTGATGTGAAAGAGGACAAGTCAGAGCTGGGAGAAAAACCATTTCACAGATATTAAAGAAGTAACCCTATTTACCTGAATATCTTTCAAAGAGCAACTAAGATACCAAAAGCACTGCTTTACATTTGTTTGTCTGCTTTACTTGAGAAACAGATACTCTAATGCTGCATGGAGTTTGTGAACATAAATGATCAAATTTGATGTCCAGCCAAAATCAAAATTTGTAGAAGAACCTCTTTTGAGCACACTAAAAAAAAATCCAGGCAAAGGATTTTGTAATTAAGGCATAGGGTGTGGGCTTCTGATCTGGGCTGAACTAAAAGCCTGAACACTGATTACTTGGTCCTCCTTACAAAGAGGAGAAAATGTCTTCTAACCCCAGGAGAAGCTAAAAAGACCCTAGCTGGAGAGGGAATGGAGGTGTACAAGGAGCGGAGACAAAAATCAACTCCTCTGCATTTCCCTTCACCTTGAAAAGCCCATTTCTGGAAAGAAGCTTATGTCTTGGCTCCAGAGGATATTAGGTCAAAGTTGAAACTACACAGCCACTTTATTTATTTTGAACACAAATATTCAGAAATACAATAAACTGAATCTTCTGAATACTTCAGCTGTTAAAGAATAATTGCTCCCTAGAAGCTTAAAACCTACTTTGCTCACACATTGCAGGAGTGAGAACTAGCTATTTGATGTTTCAGCAAGTTGACTGCTTTGATTTTTATTGTATATTCCTCCCTCCCTAAAAAAAATCCTTTATCTTATAATGTCTTCTAGGGGGTAAAAAGAAACCCACCTATTTCCTCTCAAAAGCAAAACATTTTTATTCCACTATACAGAGAGAAGAAAAGTTCAGAAAACCTGTGGGTCAAATGTCAGCTCTCTTTGGATTTTCTTCTCTTGCTTTAAGTTCTCCAAACAGTGATCAATATTTGCTGTAAAACCTAGTCCAGAGCAGGTGAGTTGAGGATGGAGTTTCATTAATTGAATCCCTCTGCATCCCTTCCTGCTTATTTGTTCAGATCAAATCTTTGAGGTTAGCTGAGCCTTCAGTTTTACATGTTTGTTTTAAGGATCACGTAACTTTGTGCTCTCCACAGAAATAAGAATGACATTCCTAATTAGCACAGCGAGTAATCACATTAAGTTAGAAGATGCCTCTTACTCATCTGTTTACAGCTGATCTTTGATAACCCAGCTTGAAGAATGGCATACACTATCAGGAAACTCTTCAAGGTTCAAAGGGGGAAAAGCCTGGGACAGCGCACTTGATCAATGTCCCTGTGAGTGTCAAGAGGTGGTCATTATTGCCCTGTAGATTTATTGCTTAGGTCACAGCAAATTACTTTCTTTCTTCTCAAGCTTTTTCCTGGCTATGTTTTTAATCTGTACTCTTCTCATTCTACTGCTCCCTCTGCTATTTTGCAGATTGATTGTGGACTCACATGGGGGACAAGGGAGTCTCTTTGGTCAATGGAAAGCCTGAAATTTTGACAAAACATCTACTAGAAATCAGGAGAAAGGTATCTTCAGTTCTATGAAATTATTCTGCATTCTCCATGGGCACACAAACTCATACCTAAAAATAAAGGGAAAAGCCATTTGTTTTGCTTGTACTGGTTCAGTGGCACAGATGTGATTCTTTTCAGGTGATAAAGCCTTTCTCTGACACAGCACTTTTTTTTTTTTTTTTTTTACTTACATAAGCACAGTACCACATTGCCCAGAAAAAAAACATCCAGTAAAGTGCAAGACAAGAAGGTTTTTAAAAACATGTGTACCAAAACACAACTAAAACATTCACTTCTAAGGCACATCTTCAGGTACTTCACAGGAAAAGATTGCACACTGTTAATGCATTAAAGGGCAGTCATCTCTTCACAAAAGCCTACTGCTACTTCTACGCTGCAAAATCCAGGCTTAAGGAAAAAACTCTTTCTTGTTTTCAGGTTCAAAGAAACAACCCTCCCACCACCTCTCTTTACTTTTATAAATATACATGTAGATATTCACGGAAAGAAGAAATCTGGAAAGTATTACAATAGCAAAAGAAAGCGAGCCTTTCAAAACAAAGACATGTTTTGTTAAACCTGAGGGAACAGAATACATAAAACACATGCTGGAGCACAGTTTTCATAGTATTCCTTTTGTGAATATTCTACAATTATTCAAATGAAAAAATCCTCTGGCTTTTTCCCCATCAACTCCTGGGAGCACTCATACTGCAGACAGTCCTGCCTATAAATCTCCAACTTAACCTGCAACACCACTGCTGACAGGTTTCAGCTTCCCTACTCGAGATCAGATTGTACAGAATCTCTATTGAATTTGGTGGGAGAGACAAAGACCTACTAGAAAAAAAAAAAAAAAAAAAAAAAAAAGACAAAACATCGAAATGAAGTGTCACTTTAAGGAACAGATTAAAGGATGGCAAAGAAGTGCTTAAAGGCAGACAGCCTGTGCTTTGAAACACAAACAGTGACATCACCAGTTAGGCTTTCCAAAATCATGGGGTCTGGAATAGGGGACCTGTATTTCTGACTTTGCCAATGATGTGCTGTAAATATATCACCAGAAGTTTTTAACCTTGTAGGAAAGTCTTCACATCAGGCAGACAATGCCAAATATAAACAGACCACTTAAAAATATCAAATCCTGTAACTGCCATCATGAGAACAACAAAATTAGCCCATATTCCAGACAGTTCTTCTACTAAGTTAGGATGAACATCACATTCTTCCAGGCGTTTTGTTGTTTTTTTTTCCAAAGTTTTGAGGTTTACAACTTGTTTCCATTAACAGTTTATGGAGATACTGTAAACATAGAAAAACTCTAAAAAATAACCTTTCACAACCACTACAAGGTCTTTTCTCCAAAGAGCAACTTTTACATACAAAGTGTGAAATTTTATGTATTCATTCAGTTTGAGCAGTAACAGAAAGCCAAGCATAGATGATGGTAGACAATAAACTCAAATTATACAGGCAAGACAAACATTCTATTATCTCACAATTACCTCTGTAGGCTCATAATATAGAAGTATATTTTATAAATACAATATTCACACTGAAAGAAGGAGGAATTTCATCTTCATTACAAAGGCAAAGTATTCATATCACCTGCCTGGACCTTTCTTAGAGTGGGTCTCTGATGCTCTCTAACCAGCATATCGAGACGGTGGTGCTGGGCACCATACCTAATCCCTGTGCTCTGAGTCCTCCTCTGTGTGTGTAACTGCCTCACCTCTGACTTCAGAGCAGCCTATGCAGTGGGGTAAGGGAAGTGCATCCAGTTGTATGCTATGGATAACATGGTTTCCCACTCATGGATATGTCACAGGAATGGGATCAAACACAATTGATAATACAAAGTGTGTACAAGCCAAGAGGAATTACGTAATTGCAGAAAAGTACCTATTTTCTTATTTGACCAAATATTGGGAACAATAAGCTGATCTCAGGGGTTCTGTAGCTTTACATTAAGAGCTAGTGTGCCAAGTTTGCTTTATCACATAGAACAGAGTTTTTAAAAACAAGCAGTGGAACTAGATTTGTATCACCATATATTCCAAAATCACAATATTTCAGCTGTTCAGAAGCTGTGGTGTGCCATACTTATAATTCACTGGTGACTTGCAGAGCCTCTTCAGTCAGACTGAATTCATATACATACTGCTTTACTTTTGGGGAGAGTTTGGCAGAGGTTTATAGCTCACTAAAGTAAAAATCCATGCAAAAGCATAAGAAGGAGATTTATTTAAAATGCAAATTAAGTGTAAACTGACATGAAACAGATCTAAGCCTAGAAGCTTTAATAGCGTCCTGCTGATGTTGAGGAACAAACATGTAGTGTATAACATTATGCATTTATTCTATAGGTGGGTTGACTGTGTTACTAAATGCAAAATGCTAATTTGCAGACACACATATGTTGACAATCACAAAACTACACAAAAGCACAGTAGGAATTCTCTGCTATTCTAATATATGGTAAAATATGATGGAGTTTTTTGAATTGCACAGGAGACTGGGGAGCAATAAAATGGGCTTGCAACTGGATTGTATAATGAAATCCATGGAGGCTGGGTAGATGTTCAGAAAACGATATTAAGATTAAAAAAATTAATTAGGAAGACAAGGCCTTAATTCTAGCAATAGCGTTCAGATTTTAGAATACATCTTATTTTGTATAAGAGCCAACTTTTCTAAAGAGCTTCAAAAGGGTTTACATAGGGTATCAAAGCTTTTGAAACAGTTAATCCAATACAGATTGCTATGGGGAGACCTTTATAACAATCTACAGCACTTCTAT
>JAAGNO010014241.1:72757-84086 GCA_033439905.1 Ceryle rudis | reverse complement strand
GAGAAAAGTGGCCAGTGGTCTTTCTCTACACTGATTCATGGATGGCAGCAAATGCCTTGTGGGGATGGTGGAAGCAGAATAACTGGCAGTGCAGAGGTAAACCAATTTGGGCTGCCACACTGTGGCAAGACATTGCTGCTCGGATAGAGAAACTAGTTGCAAAAGTCCGTAACGTGGATGCCCACCTACCTAAATATGGATCTAGCCTCTTATCTTCATGAAGTGACTCTAATGATGTCTGTTTAAGTGAGATTTCTCATTGCAAAAATCTCCTTAACTGGGTGGAGTTTTCCCTTGTGCACTGTACCAACTCAGAGCATCATTTGGGTCTCCTCCTAGTACTGTTGTGAGCCTCAGTTCAGGTGCCTTCAGCCTATTATTTACAACATCACTGAGCACTCTGTTCAGTTTTGGGAAGGAGTGGGGAAATCTCTTCCTCTCATTAATATAATCTTTACTCTATTTCATCTTTTAAAAATTTACCTGACCAGCTGGGTTTAGGGCTAGTATATTCATAACATCCCTTTCTCCTATCAAGCAAAATGAAAGCTACTGAACTCATCAGGGCTGGGTGCTGATTGAACTGCAATCGCTCCTAATCATTGCAGCCTACAGGCAATTGACTTCTGGGGCTTCTGGCAGCCAATGGCCAAAGCTGACCATAGGGCAGGGTAGAAGAGCTTCATGGAGATGAACATCAGGTGGCTTTGGCAGTCTGGCTCTGGAAGAGTAGCAGGAAAATACAAGCAGTGGCTGATGGACCAAGAGAAGATTTGAAAGGATACAATTAACACAAGCCTCAGGCACAGAGAGAAATGATGGTTGATGCTGGTGGGCAGGAGCTGGAGCAAGTAGGAGGAGACTGGGGGTGGAATAGTGAGAAACAAGGGTGAAAAGAGAGGGGTGCAATAGGAGTCATCTTCCTGGGGAGTTGAAGGGATACAGCTCTTCCTAAGGTTATTTGTTGTGTATCAATCAGTAGCCATCTGAGGTGCTGCTGGGTTTGCTCCATACACTTAGTTTCAGGGTAAGCTTAAAGTACCCTTGTTTTAGGGAAGAGTACCTTACCTTGAGGTAGTTGAAGCAAAGCTCCCCAGTCCCAAAACCATATTTTTTCCCTTTGATACCTTCTGGTGTCTATTCAGGGCTCTGTTTCCAGGCCCCCTTTTTCTTCAGCTCTGTGCTATGTAGGGGCTTACTGAGCTTGAATCCCAGAGCTGTTGGATTTCACAGGTGAGAAGGGACCTGAAGCCCCTCTTGGAAAGGCAGTGTTCAGTCTCATAACAATGAAGACCTTGTGTGGTGAAAAAGGTAGATCTGGTGCAGCAGTAGAAGCTGGTAGGGTGTGAGGGGAATGCTACCCGAGCTGGTGCTGGAGGGCAGGGGCCTTTGGAGGAGAGTTAGCTCCTATTAGAATTAAATGCCAACTTAATTATTTCAGCTACACTGGGATAATTTCAATTAGCTCTTCACATCTGATGCTATCTCTCCTGTTTAGCTTCCGCAGCACTTGCTCTGGTTTTTTTTTTTGGTGTTTTTTTTTTTTTTTATCCTCTTGTGCTGGGGTTTGCCATGATTGAAAGTCTTCCCTGTGTTCTAGGTGCTTTGCATTTATGCTCTGCAGCTCATTGTTTATCAGATTGTTCAGGATAGCAAAACAACTTATTGGAAGCAGTTTCTTATTGATTAAATCTCATCTCTCATCTGTGGTGTGGAGGTTGGGTTCATTTCTCTGCCTCTCTTATTGCACCAGAATCAGCTCTCAGCCAGGCACATCCTCCCAGATAGTTACAAGCATTCTTACTAAGTTCTGTCCCCTCCCCATGGTACATACTTAGCAACTGCATACCTGTCATATTACATGTGTGATGGAGATAATGTGCAGGCAATATAACTTCATTTGTGAGAAAAAGTGTGCTTTGAGAAGAAAAAAGATTAAGTAGAGAAAATGATCACTTTGAGATTTAGTGTAAGCAACTTGTTCCACTGGGGTAAGACTTTTTAAAACTTATTAAAACCTTTGCTGAGACTTGCAGCTTTCCCAAGCAAGCGATGGGAGAAGTAGCCTTCTTTTGAGTAGGTCACAGTCCAAGAATGGCCCTGTGGATCTGTTCTCTGTTTAGGAATGGGGCAGCTGACTCTCCATCCCTTGTTTTGTCCTAAGGTTTTTTTTTTTTAAAAAATAAAAAAATTAAAAAATTGTATTTTGTTTCTCTTCCCTGCACCATCTAAACTCTGGGATGGTTGCACCTCCTCTCTGTTGCCTGCCTACCTTCTTTCTCTCCTTCTTTCCTTTTTTTTCATGTGCATTAGCTGTGTAATTACATGATTTAAGCTACTCTGCCATTCTTGTCATGCTCTGAGGGGCTAGGGGTTACATAGATGGCTATGACTTCTTTATCCCACAGAAGGGTGCTGTGCAGCAGCAGCTGCTTTCATCAAGGACAGGAGCTCTGCCTGTGTTGGGCTGGGACGTCTGTTCGCTTGTAGTTATTCTCTGTTGGTTTTAGCCTAACCAATCTTCCAAGTGACTGGAAATGTCACCTGGATGTGATAGTGTGATCTGAAGGATTGTCTCTGTTCAATATCAAAGTAAACTTGTGGTTGTCTTGTAATAATGAAAAACAGCTCAGCTAATCAGTGTCTCAGTTAAGCTAGCTCTCGCTCAAATTCAGACTTTCTTGTTATTTAAACTTGCTTCAGTGACCTTTTACTCCTTTGCTTGCATCAGTAGTGCCATCTGTGTATATTAATGCAATAGGAAGGATGCATTCAAGGCAGCTGCATGGGAGACTTTGATTAACCAATTCTATGAGGAAAAGGCTGATTTGCCAGGAAGGTTCATGATGCATTTTCAAGAGAGACTCAGCTGGAAGAAACTAGTTCAACTTCTTCCCAGGAGCTGGAAGGGTGTTGGCAGTGTGTCCTGATTTCTGGTACTGTGGGTCCTCTCCTGAATTTCCATGGAGTCTTGATTTGTTTGCTCTACAACTAGATGCTTATTTGTTATGGACTCACCAGGGATCCTCATTTACCGTTAGTCTTGTTCTAGCTACACAGAATGTAGGACCCTATATGATTAAAACTAAGCAGGACCATATCCAAAACCATGCAGTAGTTTCAATACCACATGGAAGGTGATCTACCAGATCAACAATCTGCTCTGATGTGTACCTTCTACTGCTGGGAACTACACAGATTTAAAGACTTAGATTTTATCATTTGTTAATTTTTTGCCCTATGTGAAAGTGGATCAATCAGGAAACCCTTTGCTATGACTGTAGCAAATCTGCATGTTAAGTGCTTCCATCATAAGAAGCTGAGTAATACAGACAACATTTTGTCTGGCTCTGAATTTGCAGCCTCTGTCAGTGCATGTCATCCTTGGGTCAGCTGGTATCACACAGAGACACCCATTCACCCGTCTTATTTCCTCTCCTCAGTAAACACAGGCTAATCTTTCTTGAATGCACAGCTGGAGAATTTATCATGGAAATAAGTCTGCTTTGTGGGAGCCAAGATTAAAATCCCAGTCCTACAGTGGGACCCACTGACAAGGACATGAGAGCTCAGAATCTTAATAAAGCCAGTGAGGCTTTGGGCAGGGCTTAGTGTCAGCCAGTCCAGTGCCGGATTAGAGCCCTCACTTGGTAGGCAAGTTCAGTACCCTGTGATTGATTCATCCTGAAATGGGGAAAATAGGTGAACTCTGAAATGACAAGAGGGTGTGCAGCTTAGAACTGTTTAAATCAGTGGTGCATAGACATTGTGTGAAGAAAAATTGAAAGTGCTGATGAGTGGAATTTGTACCCAAAATTTGCATTGGTTGTTGGCTCCTCTGTAGCAGGATATTCCTGTCTGGAGTGGGATGAGGTGCTTCTCTCTTCCCTTCTTTGCTGTTGCACATCCTGCATGGCAGTAGTCACACAAGGTAGATTGAAAAGACCCCGTTCCAGTGGCTTAATTGCAAAAAATGACTTTGCAAAAAGCTGGTTTTTAATGCATGTTTTGAGGAGGTTGAGGTGGGACATGGTATGTACTGGTTGCAGAGGCTGTTTTGTTCTGCCTGCCCTGGACCTGCCGCCCAAGATGTCCTAGTCCTTCTACTTCCAGATGCTCCTGAATACTCAGTTATACAGTTTCCTAACTGACTGTCAGAACTGGATTGGTTGCAGGTACTGTCAGAGGACAGAGTGCATACTGTGTCATGAAATGACTGGCTTTGATGCTTACAAAGTGACAAGAACTGTTTATTAGATCTCTAGTATGGGAAATTGGATTTTGTATTTTTTCTGAGCGTGCTTGATGTGCTTAGCTCAACATCTAGGTCAGAAACACAGGACTGCCCTGCTGACCTGCTGGCTCTTCCACCAGCTGCAGCCAAGGCATGCTGAAACTTGGGAATATAGGTGAGAGGCCCTGTCCCTTCACTACAACTTGCAGGTCTCTCCTGATGTTGTCACCTTTCTAAGCCTCTAACACACCTTCTGATATTATCACTCCCTGTTCAATGGAATCCAGGCACATTGTGTGTTTTCCCCAAGGAAGGACAGTGTGGTTGAGTTAGGTCTGTGAGAAACATCTCTTTTTTTTACAAAGCATTCAGTCTGCCCCTCTGTGGTTTTTTTGGTTGCCTGTCAGGGATTTCTAATGCTTTCTTCCTCATTTTCCTGAGTCTTGGAATCATTAGTTCTGGGGTTTTTTTTTTGTTTGATTTGTTGTGTTGTGAATTTTTTTTTTTTAATTTTTTTTTTTTTTTAAAAAAAAAAACCTAGATGTTTCTCCTTTTCTTAGGGTTTGGCCTTGAGTTTCAAGGCCTTAGCCAAGGTGAGGTTGTGTAGTGCTATGAAGTCAGGGGAAGTACCATTTCTTGCAGGTTTGTATCTAAAGCTGAGTATTTGAGATTAAAGTGGGGGTTTTTTTGTTTGTTTTTGTTTTTTTAAACTCTTTTAACTGTATTTCCAAGCACTACAAGTCTTAGACAGAACAGCTGATTTCAGATTGTTACATTATGCTGAACAACAAAGAATTGACTTTGATTTGGCCAGGAGCAGGACCAGAGAAAGGAAAAAGAAAGTATTGAAACATGTAAAGAGATGCATTTTCCTATTCCTCTGAATTTTGCTATAAAATATGTACATTGTATTGTGTTATCTTGTCTATTTGGTTTAAGGTCCTCCAGGCACCAAGACCACTTAGAAAACCCATGCAAATTCAAAAAATCAGGATTCTAATGCTGTATAGCACTTACCTTCTCCAAAGACACAATTACCTGTGTGTTGTGCTCCCCTTTCTGGAGGTTCTTGCTATGAGCTGTGCTAAAGATTTCCAAGTGCTTCAAGCTAAGGACAAAACTCAAGTTTTCAGGGATGGTTCTAAAGAGATTATTATTTTTATTTAGTTATAGACTCTTAATAGTAAGACATTAATTAGTAAGCAATTAGTTAATTGTTCCTTATAAGCAGCAGTGTTTTCAGCATCAAGTAGTGACCCACTAGCAGTCCTATCATTCCCACTTCCCAAAAAGGAAGACCATTTTCCCTTTTGTAGAGTTTGGCAAAATGCTTACCTGCAAGAGTTTAAGAATGTTGCTGATATATTTGACAGAACGGGAAGACTCAATGCTCCTACCTACAGAAAATCTTTTCCAGGCAGTGATGGCAGCTATAAAAAGAATAGAGTGGTTGCCAGAGGAAATCCTGCCACAACTAAATGCTTTTGAGCCCTAAGAGCATCTGCAATCAGTTAAAAAGAGCACTGTATGCTTTCATGGTAGCACCCATGCCCTCTGAGACGGCACAGACTGATCATCCCCCTTTCTCATCAAAGCACGCCTCCTTCACCTTGTACCCAGGCTCCATGACTGCAAATAAACACCAAGTTGCAGACATTGCCTGAGCAGACACAGGGAGTCACCACATGCACTGAGGGTGTGCAGCAGAGCTGAGACATGGCTGAGGCTCTGGCCATCTGAGGTTGCACTTCAACAGCAATGAGGTCATGCCTTGTTTCTGCAGATCAGATGATCACTTGTGCTGTTGAGGTGACACATGACCATATTTGGGGTGCTTAGTTTTGCTTTCAGCTTGTTGCAGCCTGAAGGGTGGACGCCAAATGAAGCAAAATATTGTGCATAAATATTCTTATAAGCTCTTAGAGGGTTGAGGGCAGCATCTCCCATATCTCTAGATAACGAGGCCCTGAGTTGCACTGACAACTACAGTGTGGGCGCAAGCTGAAATCCGTACTGAGTTAGCTCAGTTGAAATAGAAAACAAGAGGAATTGAGTATGGCTACTCTGAATACAAGAAGGAGTCTCAGTTTTGCCTCAGTCTAGGCTGAGCCATGCTCCCCACTGCAGTGATGTTGCCCTCATAAATACCAACAGACAGAAGCTGGTTTTTGGGGAAAAGCTGTGAGCCTTTTCTTGTGACTCCTCTGTGGTGGCAGTAGGGTAGACAAAAATATAATCCGATAGAGTGATTCCACTTGATCTCCTGTGTCTACTGAATTTGTGCTTCTTTAAATATTTAACTGTAGTGAACAAAGGCCCCCTGCAGAGCTTGGAGAAAAAGTCCTTTTGCTGCCAAAGGGAGTGGACTGGGAATCACAACTGTTTGGCTGTGTGTAGGAGGAGATGAAAAGCAACATTCACAGTGGCTGTTGGAAAGGCAGGTAATGGCCCTGTGGAATGAACTGGGTATTGACTGTTGAAAGAAATAATTATTGGGCTTCCCATTTGCCTGAAATATCCTTTTTTTTTCTGTGTGTGTCTGTTGGGGATTGGTAAAGCCACTGATTATATTTAGCAAAATTGTATGCTTCTTACCTGGGCCTCTTTTCTTTCTCTACATCCTCTTTTTGACACTAAAATTAAAACAGAGTAGGATCTTTTTTGTTATTGAATAGGAAAGCTGTAATTAACTAGCACATCACGATTGCTTTTTATACCTGGGATCACTGAGATAGAAGCAGATGTGACTTTGCTTTACCTATGATATGACGTGGTGTTATTGAATGCATAGATACATTTTGAATGTTTTCCTGTGAGAGTGATAATTTAACTGAAAGTTTCTGCTGCTATAGGCCTTCCTCTAAACAGGAACCTTATATGTGTACATTATATATAAAAAATCCTAATTATGCAACTCTACATCAATAGTTTGGTACTTGATTACAGGGGTGTGTTTTTTTGTTTTGGGTCATGACCTCCCCTTTTTGCTCTGGATCATCACCAGAAGTTTACTTGGTGCAATACCATTTCTCCTAATTACAGCTTTAAAAAAAAAATTTCAGTCTTCACTTGTGTTCTGCTGAGGTAAATGCCCTCTGATTACTTAGTAGGTAAATGTCTGTTAGAAGAAACAAGAGTCCAGTAGAGGATTAAGCCATGAAAACCAATCAAAGAAAGAAGATTAAAGAGATTAAATGAAAAAAATTGAATCCAGAAAGCCCCTTCACTCCCACAAGAAGTGGGAGGACTCATTGAGTTTCTGGTTAATTTTGAAAAATGGTACTTTTGCAATCTTTATTACAATCCCTGGGTCTTTTGTGTATGAATCTTTCAGCTGCTTCCTTAAAAAAAAAAAAAAACCAAAAAAAAAAACCCAAAAAAACCCCAGAATATACCCACCTCCCAGGAACATTAGAGTTTCTCTCTTTGGCTCAGGGCTGTGTTTCACCAAACCACAGTGTAGCCAGGCACTGCAGGGAAGGTGTAGCCCATCCCACTCCATTCTCCTCCTCCCGTCCTTGCCTGTAGGGATCAGAGGAAAAATTTTAAAGAAATATCCATAGATAAATGAGAGCTGGCCAGAAAACTTTCTGTAGAATTCTGTTAGAAAAGGTCTATATGTCAAAGTTTGTTTGTTTGTTTCTTTTCTTTCCATATGGAAGAGTATGTTTTGCTGAAGTAACTTTCGTAAAGCTTTCCTCCTACTAGTGTCAAAGGTCCTTGAGCACTGAGGGCACAGGACAGAGTGGCACAATCTCTGGACCCATGAGTTCTGCTCCTACAGCAAGAGACCTCAAAGCCTGCCAGTCACAGAAGGGAGGGGCAAAATTCCTATTTTCCCCCACATTTGCATCCAGTTTAATCCCAGATATCCTGATACATAGATAGGGAGGCTGGAAATTCAGGTCACTGCAACCTTGAAACTGCAGCCAGGGCTGTGGTGCCTCCTGAGCGTAGTTGCCAATTGTTAATACCTAAATTTGCCAACTAATTTGTTAAGCTTTTAAAAGATAATTCTTGATAACAGCCATTAAGCATTTTCTCTTCCCAGAAAGCAGGATGAACAGCAGAGTTGATTCATAGCTGCAGCTGGGGATGTCCTGACAGACCTGTCCAAGGTCAAGATGCAAACCACATCTCTTCTCTTTGGGTGGGTTATGTGTTCCCTGGAAACCTAATGGTTTTGGGTTGGCCAATGTGCCATGTTATGTAAAAATAGCCCTGGTCTCCGCCCTCTCCAGGCTGCGTGGTGGCTGGTGTAATGATCTTGGTCAGCAACGATGCCTGATTAGTTTTGGCTGTGTTTGCTGTGCTCACTGACACCAGGATTTAGCGTGCCTACCCCAGGTTTCCTAGGACTCTGCCAAGCTGTGGTGCAATGTTTGCAGTGCTTTGTGAGGGTTGTGTTGGCCCCGCCTAGCTCCCTGTGTGGGGCGCATTCTTGTTCTTGCACAGACAGACCCTGGACACACAAGATGTGCCCAGGGTATTGTAGGGCAGTAGAACTGTGTCTCTGGGACCCCGCAACCATGTGTCTGTGCACCTGGCTGCCTCCTAGGGGCTGTTTTTCAATACATCTCCTGGGCACCAAATGTGTCAGGTCTCATGGGAGCCTGTGATGTTCCTGCTGTCTCCACTGCTTCTGCACTGGTGCTTATTTGTGCATTGGTGACCTGAGCTTAGAAGTGGCTGCAGACAAAAGCTCCTGAGCTGTGTCACTGAGCACCCCATGTGAAGATGTATTGAGATCCTAAACCCCCAAACCCAACAGCCCCTTGCTCCAAGCTCACTGGGGTTAGATGTCTCTCGCTGAGCTTCCTGCTTAGCAGGAGTTGTTCATACTCGCAGCCCAGCAGCCTCACATTTGCTGTGGCGCAGAACAGGAGGAATAAATGATCTTGACATTTGTTGACAGCTACTTCAGATTCTGGATGACATGGAACTGGCTGACATGAGGTGCACCAGACAAAGGCCAGAGTTGGGCTGGCTGGCTGAGTACTGCTCAGCTCCAGACCCCCCTTTCTAAAGACTTTCTAGTACCATTAGCTTATCAAATTGAGAGTTTTCTGGTATATCAGGAGATACAAAAGAGTAAGTCTTGTCCTTGTCTTTTCTCCTACCAAAGACACAGGAATTCTGCCTGTTTAAAACCAGGCACTCAGCCTGGCTGCAAGGCAAAAGCTTTGCTAACAGGTCCAGCAAGCACTCAGCAGCAGGTGAAGTTATGGGTACCACCAAGTTTCTCTGACATGGATGGCTGCATTTGCTTATGTTGGCCATTAAATTTTAACTAGGTCATAAAAATGTCTGTGGGTTGTCTGTAATGAGCCTCCTAATGAGCTGCTATTTCAGTCCTTTCTCCAGGGAGCATGCTTGTGAGAAGGATGGCTTCACAAAGGTTGTTTTTATGAAAATGTTTTGGGTTAGTAATCATTTTGTTCTGAGTGATGGCAATGGCTGTGGCTGTGAAATGGTTCTTCGGTTTTTATGGGGTTTGTTTTGGTCAAATATTTTCCTGTTTGGCAGGAAGAGATGGCGTGCAGGACAGCTTAGCTTACGCACAGAAAATTTCACTGCTTTTCTTAGAGCTAGACAGGGATAGAATAATAGCCAGATATATTTTGACAGCTCTTTCTTACCCTCATTCCCTGGGATTTATAAATCATAGCATTTCCTTTTGAGCATTTGCAGTTTAAAAAAGCCCAACAACTTTCCCATGCTGTGGAAAGCTGTACTGAGATTTTTGCAACCTGGCTTAAAACTCTAAGCAACCAAAAAGTCTGGGTGCAAATGCTACAGACAGCATTTCCTAGGCAGAGAGCAATGTGGGAATGTCTGTGGGAGTCAAAGGCAAGGAGTTCCTTATTTAGAGAGGCATTACACATAAATAAATGTTTGCTAAACTGATCCTTCCCTTGAGACCACCCCTCCTGCATCCCCACAGAGAGTATTGTGTGGTGGTGGATGGAGCCACAGGGGACACTGTGTCCATTTACACTGCTCACTTGTTTGTCTGAGTTCGCTCCAGCCTCCCTGTGAAGCCATGGCCCTGCGGCTGATCTGCAGCTCAGGTTTTGCTGTAGCAATGCAGAACAGCTGCCTGCAGCATTGGCCCATCTTCCCGCTCCCACCTGATCAAGCAGATTTCACCTTGTCAGAAGGGAAGGTCAGATGCAGGTTTGATGAAATTTCTTGTGAGATGTGCTGGAAGGCTGACTTTCCCTGGACAGAGTGACTAAACCCCAAAGTGGGGCTGTCTGAATTTGAGCACTTGGGCCCAACTTGGCAACTTGGGAAGAAGCCCAAGAGGCAGGATTGAAACTCCTGAATTACCTGGTACGAAATTAGCTGTGTAACTTTCATAAAGGGCAATGGAGCACAAAGATCTTTCACTGTTTTAGGTGATTATATTGGAAAATATTTTTTTGTTGTTTTTCAGAAAGTTTTCATGAATATAAAGTTTGTTTCCATATCAAGGCCCAGAGGTGAGGTAGGATTTGACAGAACATCCTTTCATTGCTATTTCTGCTCACTGGCTTGGGGCAGCATCACTCTTGAGCAATGTGAGGCATTGCAAAGACTGCCCCAAAAACAAGCCTTCTGCAGACACTGTGTTCCTGGATTCCTGTGTGCAGCTTGGCCACAATGCTCTCCTGTTGCCAAGTGTGTAGTCCTACGAGAGGTGGGTGCTCAAGGAAATCCAGGCCACCTTGCCCCACATAGTGTGCCTCCCACTAACTAATATAACTGAGGCCCTAATTCAAGCCAAGTGAAACCAGTGAAGGTCTTTCTGCTGACTGTCTGACATCTTCCTGCTTTGGGTTGCTCTAGGTACTCCAGGGAACTCTTGCTTTCTACCCTCATTGCACCTTTTCTGGCCTTGGTCAATGTCTTGCTGTGCAGGGCTTCTATAAGTAGACTTCAATGAAGCATGAGCTTGATATAAGCAGGGACCTTGTCCCTTTGCACTGAAGCAAGGAGAAGGAAGCCTTGTTGTCACTGACTATGCAGACTAGCTGAAATGAGCTTCAGGTGGAGCATAAAGTGCCACCTGTCCTGCAGGGGAGATGGGGGGGGGGTGTTGTGAAGGGAGAC